>JAUZSX010294458.1:0-13791 GCA_034780655.1 Idiosepius hallami
TGTGTGTGTGTGTGTGTGTGTGTAGTGTCTGTGTGTAGTGTCTGTGTGTGTGTGTTTATCTATACATCAGGTCGGAGACTGAGGGAGAGATAAATGTTGTTATACGTTATACACCCGTCAAATTTTACAAGAAAACATATATGAGGCTGTGCAAAAAGTTAGAACATTTGTCAAAAATTCTTTGATTTGCCGGCTGAATGCTACTTTCAACATATTTGAAAGGTTGAAGAACGATGGGAGAATATCTTGGAAAAATGATGACGTTTATTAGGAAGGAGAACTTGTATTGTTTTTGTTATTACTTAACGAGTAAAATTTCTAAGTGCTTACGAAACTTTGATACAACCTAATACTTTCTAATTTATTTATTAGTTAATTATATTTTCAGAATATATAAAGTTTTCTATGTTTTATAAGAGAAGAAATATTTACATTTTATCGATTGATAGTTCAATGACTTGATTGGACAAGAATTAAGAAATAATTTTAAATAAAATCTAAATTGTTTCGTATTTATTAGGCCGTGCGTATAAGATTTCCTTTGGTTGTACGTAGACAAAGGAGATTGAAATTAAATTATGTATGAAGATATTAACCTTTAGATTAATATTTCTTATTGGAACAAATGAAAAGAATCGTAGCCAATTTCAAACATTATAATTTCTCTGGGGATTCAATATTCATTCGATTCGTTTCGTTGCTAATGACTTTCATTAAAAAGACACTCATTGTCATTTAGCTTGTAGACTATAAAAAGTGTTTTATATCTTTGTAAGATTATAAAATAAAGGTTTGTATAAATTGAAAATCAAGTCTAGTTTGAAATCGCATAAAACATTTATCGCATACTTTAACCTTTGGACTCTGAAATAAAACGCAGTACTTAAGGAAACATCTACACGTATTTAGTAACATTACCAGTTAGCCATTTTATTAGAAAAAAATGAAGTGTGCAAAAAAATAAGAGAAGCATCGAACAATTACAGGATACCACGTCAGAACGACAGTAGTTCACTCGTTGGGCATATAAATCCGTGCTTGTCAATAACAGTTCGTAAATCATACATAAATAGGCACGCACGTGGTCGTTATTTCACTGGACGCGACACAGACCAAACTACAGCAGTTCTTCTTTATCGTACGTTGGTTAGCAGTACTTTTTTCGCATTTTTGCGAGGTAACCCCCCTCTATGTTTACCACACAGTGATATCGTGTTTTTCTTCTTTTTCACTAGGTTGTTAAGATCGATATATCGGCCTTGCAGGGCTTGAAGGGTAAAAACAAGAATACTAAATAGTTTTAAAAATTATTTGTCTTTCTAAGACAATATTTTCCTTCGCTCTGAAGAAATTGAAATTGTCACTTAACTAATTATATAATAACAGATATATTATATTTACTTGGTGAGCACCAACCCAAGTTTAGCACAAGGTCATTTTTACGTTCTCTTACCCGGGCTTTTTACATTCAGTGTTACCCTTCACCTAGATGAACTGCTCTCCCGAGTTAACGAGCCCCATCTGCCCGAAGCTGCTAAAGTGAAACTAATGGTTATAGACTGGGATTTGAACTCGCGTACTACGATTCCAGAACCGAGCTTTAACCAATGCTCCACCATCGCTGCCCTGCTCCATCATCTTACATTTTACAATAATATGAATTTTCGATTATAGCCCATAAAATACGAATCTTGGAGTGAAGTGTGAGTCGTACAACTGTTTTAGGAGAAGTTATTTTTTTGACATATTAGCAATCGTTAAGTCCTTAAATGGATGTTTTGAATAATTAGCTAGTTTATTCTATAAACATGTACCAACTAGATAACAAATTTGAACATATATACGAGGGTCTTTCCAAGAGTAATGCCACCTATTTTCAAAGTTATTTTTAAAAGTTTAAATGATACTAATATTAGAGTGGTACCATTAAAGGGCGATCTTTTGTGCTTCAGAAATTAATTTTCCCGCGATGAACGAAACGGTCCATTTTCGGACCTTGAGCACGCTTTGTCACTCACATCTCTGTAGCCACTCTGATATCGACGAACCAATATCCTACTTGTGATGGATCACTGAAGGGACCAAAACGGAGGACAGTCAAACTTGAACACGAGTGACAACCGATAATGATGATGATGATGATATTTTGTCTGTACATAGTATTTTTTTTTCCTTTAAGTTAACCTTTCATCCTATTTTTTTGTTTTTTTTATAATTTCTGCTTTTTATTCTTCCATTTTCTGTACAATTTTTGTTCATTTTACCGCGATATTTTTTTTTTCTTCTGGCATATCTTTTTTTTTCTTTCTTTTGTTCTGTTATATCTGTGTACGTATCGATCAGTTAATGGTGACCGATCTCTGAGATACTTGCGGAGAATATTTTATCTTTATCTTATTGGAATCTCTATCTACACTTCATTGCTTCTGACTTCCGTGATTATCTTTACTTAGCCACCAGCTTTTTTTTATACGTAATTTTATCAGCCAATCTACGTGCTTTGTTTCCCTGCCAAATAGACCGACACCCTCCCTTTATTGTTCGTCTCGCCGTCCACTCGTCTCTCCGTCTGTCTACTAGTTTCTTCGTTAAATCCGTCTGAATTCCCGTCTTTGCTGATATGGATATTCCAGATATGACAAGTATAACTGGATAGAGCGGTGGAAAAATCTAGCTATCCTACCTTTAGCATAGCTATGAATGCCTGAAAAGAAAATAAGAATAAAGAGCAAACTAAAGTTCCTTAAGTCTCTTTAAATATGAAAAGTTTATTTTTGTAAATTGCCAGAAATTTAAATTCTTTAATAATTTACCTCAGAACCCTGACTTAACAAAATTACTAACTAGCCACTCAAATGTATTCTATGAGACGTCAATATCAGGGAGAAAATATTGGTGTGTCCTTTTTAGCCTTAAGTCACCAGGGCCGATATATCGGTCCCTTAGAGTAAAAAAAGTTAAGAATAAGGTCGTTGGGATAAATGTCGTATAAAAAGAAAATGTTTTTTTTTAGTATAAAATGAAAATGGTATTTTAGAATTATAAAAAGAAAAAAATAGTATTTTATAAGTATAAAAAGAAAAAATAGTATTTTATAAGTATAAAAAGAAAAAATAGTATTTTATAAGTATAAAAAGAAAAAAATAGTATTTTATAAGTATAAAAAGAAAAAATGGTATTTTATAAGTATAAAAAGAAAAAAATAGTATTTTATAAGTATAAATAGAAAATAGTATTTTATAAGTATAGATAGAAAATAGTCTTTTATAAGGATAAATAGAAAATAGTCTTTTATAAGTATAGATAGAAAATAGTCTTTTATAAGTATAAAAAGAAAAAATAGTCTTTTATAAGTATAAATAGAAAATAGTTTTTTATAAGTACAAAAAGAAAAAATAGTTTTTTATAAGTATAAATAGAAAATAGTCTTTTATAAGTATAAAAAGAAAATGGTCTTTTATTAGTATTAAAAAAATAGTCTTTTATTAGTATAAAAAGAAAATGGTCTTTTATTACTATAAAAAGAAAATAGTCTTTTATAAGTATAAAAAGAATAAGGTCTTTTATTAGTATAAAAAGAAAATGGTCTTTTTTATGTTACAAAAGTAAAACAAAAGGATACTTTATAAGTTAAAAAGAAAAGGATTTTATATAAGTAGAAAAATATATAAGTTTATGACAATAAAATATAATTGTGTTTCTACTTTACTGCCTCCTCCCAATCACTGATAGCTTTTGTAATCATTCTTAACTTAAGCACCTGCTATGCATTTCTAAAAGAACAAGTTTCCCAACTTAAGTTTGTTTCTCTATGCGATGAATTAACTGATAATATTCACATAAATGAGTACAAGTTTCTTAGTTTCCTTTGGAGTTTGTGGAAGCAGTAATCTAATGTCAGAAAGAAAATGATCTGCCACAATAAGTATATGGATATTATTTTATTATGGATGGTTTATACAATAAATGCAAATTTTTGACATTTGACAAAATTTTACATATAGTTATCTACGGCCATCTGCCATGCAACTAATTTTCTTTGTGGTAACCATTTCAAAATTATTACTACGAACATCAGCTATACCGGCTCTATCTTTTATTGTTATATATCCTTTCTTGTTTTGTTTTTTTTGTTTTGTTTTTTTTTTTTTTTTGGTGTTAATGTTTTACTGCTACAAACATCAAGGATTATCACAAGTGTATTTTTAATCCTTTTTTTTAAATCTTTTGTTATGTTTTCTTTTCTTTCTTTTTTCTTACTTTTTTTTTAATCTTTTGTTATGTTTTCTTTTCTTTCTTTTTTCTTACTTTTTTATCTTTGTCTTTCATATTTTTTATCTCTTTTACTTTAATTTCTTGGCCATTATTTTATTCCTTTATTTGATTTTTTTTTTGCTATTTTTTTATCTTTTTAACTTTTTTTTAACTCTGTTTCTTAATCTTGCTTTTTTTTTACTTTTATGTCTTTTTAATTTTATTTTTTATTTTTTATTTCTATCTTTGTTTTTTAAAATCATTTTTTTAGTTTTTTTTTTTTTGGCTTTTATCATTTTTTGTTTTATAATTATTTTGTTTTATTATTTTTTGTTTTATAATAATTTTGTTTTATTATTTTTTGTTTTATAATTATTTTGTTTTATTATTTTTTGTTTTATCATTATTTTGTTTTATTATTTATTTCTTTATTTTTTTTTTGTTTTATAGCTATATTTTTATTGTTTTACTGTTTCATACATCAGCATTATCACAACTATATTTTTAATCATTTTTTTTCATCTCATTAATTTTTTTTTTACTTTGTTTTATCTTTTCATATTCTTATTTTGTCATTTTTTATTTTTATTTTTATTTTTGCAATCTCTTTTTGTTTAACTGCTTTTATTAATGTTTTTTATTTTAATTTTTTTGTTTTTAGTTTTGTTTTTTTGTTGTTTTTTTGCTGTTGTTTTTTGTTAATAGTTTTTTTTTTCTTTCTATTTTATTTCTATTTATATTTTATTGCTAAAACATGAGCACTCTCTATACACAGTTTTTAAAATCTTTATTACTTTTCTTTTAATTTTCTTTTTTTTTCTCTCTCTCTCTCTATATATATATATATTTATTCCGTTTGCGCTCATACTTTTGAAAAAGGTGTGAATCTCCACATTCTCTCAAGCTAGAGTTAAATAGTGGATAACGTGATATCCAAAAACTAGGTGTAGACAAAAAGAACGTTTTTCAAAAATATTTGGTTTCGGCATTAAATGACCTAAAAAGTTTTATATGCTGAAACAAAAGAACTAAACAAGATCTCATTTCTCCTTTATTCTGATTCAATAAAGATTTTTTCAATTCGTTCTTTAAGAGAATTTTCAGCCAACGACGTTCCTACTAAAAAAGAAAAAATTATAAAACTGAATGAATTACGAAACATTGAGCTTTCATTTGCGCTTTTTGGTTTTTTTTTTTTGTTATATTGGTGAACGTATTTATATTTCGTTAAATTTTATTTCATTTTACAGTTTGTTTGTATTTGTTTATTTCTCTCTATTCAATTTTATTTATTTTATTTATTTATTGTTGTTTTGTTTCACGTGCAGGCGTTTCACCTTGTCTGCATGCATTCCATAGCTTTGATCATTTATTTTTAAGGTTTAAATGTCATTTTATCCGATTCGCATGCTGTATTTTCAACCTGCCTTTCTCCAGACTCAAGCTAGAGATATCGCTACTTCTCAACCACGGAATGGAAACGATTTAATGTTATGTTTCCTCATTGTCATTATTTAGCTAAATTACTTTTTTTTTCTTTTTTCTTCTTTTCTTTTTTTCTTTTATCCTGGTGTGATGGGAATCGCTTGGTTGATACTTTCTTTCTTCTACCTTCATTTTTCTTTTTATTTATATATATATTTCTTTGCGTTTTTTTTTTGTTTTTGTTTTTTTAGCAAAACGATTATTTTTCTCAAGGCTTGATTGTTTTTGAATAGCAAATTCAAACTTATTTTTTCCGTCAATTTGGATCAAAATTTTTCCTTGATATGTGCGTTGTGGATAATTTTCGATTACTTTTTTTGCCGTGAGATTATCCTTATCATTGTTGTTTTTGGCATTGATGCTGTTGTTATTTTATCACTAGAATTATTATTAGAAATATTTTTTGTCATGCGATTTCTCTGTGTAATTATTATTTCTATCACTATCAGTATTATTAAAATTGATATTTTTTTAATTATCATTTGATGTTATTTTTTATATAAAGATGTGTGATAATTTATTCTATGATGCTAACAATTATTCAATATATCACAACTATAATTAAATCATTATTGAAATATTATGGAATCTCAAACCAATCACCAAGTGCTCTCACACCTAAAAACCAGTGGTTTTTACTGGAGTCAAAGTGACAACAAGTCTTCTCTGATTTTCAGCAGTGACTGCACTATTTAAGTCAAGGACCGTATTGTGCCATATCTCCCTGGGTTTTCACCCTGCTGCTTCCACTTTGCACACCCACCATTAGTAATTATTATTATTATTATTATTATTATTATTATTATTATTATTATTATTATTGAGAGATCTTACACCAATTACCAAGTGCCTGCACACCAAGCAACCAATGGTTTTTACTGGAGAAATTGACAGTAAGTTTCCTCGTGAACTTCATCAGGGCCTGCGTCATTCCAGTCAGAAACTCTATTGTGCATTTCCTTGGGTTTTCACCCTATTTTATCCTACTCTCACACTTCGAGTCAGCAGAATCTAGATATGGAGCCTTCCGAAAACAAAGTGACAACAAGTCTCCTCTGATTTCCAGCAAGTTCCACACCATTTCAGTCAAAGACTGTCCGGTGCAACATCTCCACGTTTTTTTTGTTGTTTTTTTTTTTATCCCGCCGCTTTTATCTTTCAAACCTGTCGTTAGCAAACTGTCAACGCCGGTGGTAATTCCAGAAAGCAGAGTGACAACAAGTCTCCTCAGAAACTCCAGTATATCTGGATACCTTGCAGTTAGTGACTACATGCCCCTCTCTTTTTTTTCAGGTTCCTAGATTCAGTACTTTCCTTATTATCTCCACTGTCCCTCTGAGTACAGTTGTCTGTAAGATGTTCATCTTGCCGTTGATCCCAATATCATGTAATCTTCCATTCAGGTCTTTGAGATTGTTCCTAACGCTACAATGATGGTTAATATTACTGTTGTCTCCATCTTTGTTGTGGCGTCGTGGCCGGTTAGTTGTGGAAAAATGACAAAGACAAGGAATACTCTATAAACGTGTATTAACAAATATAACAGAAAGAATAAACGGCTGCTGGGGCAACTCGCCCCGACGGCGTAGGCGACTACCAGCCTTGGAAGTCTAGGCTCGAAGTGTCTCTCTCGGAGTGACGCGTCGGTACCGCGCATGCGCCGAACTCTGCCAAGTCGGCGAGTCTATAATGAGGGGTGTTTGACTCCCCAACAGTTTCATAATAATATTTTTATATTGACCCTTTTTTTTTTCTATAACAATGGCTGACAATCTATGGATACAGTAACTTTCTCAGCTAAAAAGATCAATACATAAATGATACAGATTCTAACATCAGTTACAGGACCGTGCTTAGAGCCCCTGCAGACCCCGCAATTGCAGAGGGCCCACAAGCTCCCTAGGGGCCACAAGGCTACTTTGCTTCGTTAATCTTTTGTAATGCAAAAAGTTACCACAATTCATTAATTATCAGGATTAAGTAGAAAATCATTATTGCACTTAGATGTTGAAATATACATCTATCAATCCATCTCTCTCTGTCTATTTCTATATATTTCTATATGTATGTATGTATATATAGACTTTGATCTAAAAATAGTTGTTTTTTTTCTATATTACTTAAAACACACTATTGACTGTTTAGAGTTTATTAAACTTATTGATACTTCTTTACAAAGAGCATTAGACCATCTCCAGTGAACAGAGAGTTGGGAGCAATCACTCAATATAAATTCTCTCTCTGTCTATTTCTATATATTTCTATATGTATGTATGTATATATAGACCATCTCCAGTGAACAGAGAGTTGGGAGCAATCACTCAATATAAATTCTCTCTTTGTCTATTTCTATATATTTCTATATGTATGTATGTATATATAGACTTTGATCGAGGCCTCTACTATGTTGTAGGTGTGCAAATTGCCTTTTTAGGGTAAAGGGGCCGCAAGGTGCATTCTACACCGGGGCCACTATGTGGCTAAGCACAGCACTGATCATTCATAGAAGTAGAGTAAAATAAAATTTATTCACTGTTGAAGATTTACATTTCTGTATAACATGGCTCATTCAACTCCATTTTCTTTATATTTCCTTGATCCGGAAGAAACATCTGTTCTTTACTTCCTGTCGTTTTGAACAATTACATACTGGGGTTGCTCAGGACAAAAGAATTATTAATCATCCATGATTTTTCAATAATGTTATCACTTCAGAATTGTGTCACTTGACTTAATTATTTGAATAATTAATGCTTCATCATCTTTGATAACACATGATTTTGATACTCATTCACAAATACGATTATGATTGGGACCACATCAGAATCCACCATTTTACCTCTCTGGAGGTATCTAAAGGAATGCTAAACATATTTGACAATAGATTTGCTATAAAATTTGTATAAAACAAACACTTCAACAATATTGCAAGGCTCCTTGGTTTCACAGATCTTTTTTAATGCAAAAAGTTACCAAAAGAATATTTATTTATCAACTCATATATTTATTGGTGGACATGGTAGTTTTGCCTTCTTATTTGATATGGAAACTTTGCAAGTTTCAATCTCATACTAATTATCACATTAGTTAGACCTTATTTACGTTTTATAAACAATTCTTAAATTTGTTAGAGAGTGACAAGAATGTCTTGTGACCTTTTTAAGAGTTCCTCTCTCTTATTGTTCCAGAATAGCTATTGATCTTACTGATATTGGCAGCGAAGGTGGAGCATTGTTAAAACCTCTGTTTCTGGAATCGTAGTATGCAAGTTCACTTTAAAAATGGCCTTGTGCCAAACTTGGTTGGCACTGCTCAAAAAGTATATATATGACCTTACTGATATTGACTCCAATAGAAAGCTCTTCTAGGAATTAGGAATTGACTCTGAAATCCCAATTCCTAAAGTAAATTCCTAAATTATAAAACCTCATCTCAAAAATAATAATAAAATATTATAGAAAGCTCTTCTATTCTTTAACTGATCTATTTTTTAGCCTACTTGGATTTTTTTTTTTTCATACTTACCACTAAATGAATCTAACAAAGTTACTGGCTTACTTTTTTGTTAATCTAATAATCACTTAAAAAAGAAATACTCATGACTTATGTTTCATGTTGTTGTGCCTATCCAAACACCTAAGCAGAATGTGAATTTATAGCCTGCATCTACATCACATAAGAGAAAATTAACAATTAGAAAAATTCCTCAAAAATATTCACCTACACAATCTACCTATATATTAATATGATAAAACTTTGTTGGTTATATTGACGTCATTAACAGACAAACTTTGGATTGGATAAGAACAATCAAGAAAATTTTGGAGAAAAAAAAATAGATATCATTTTATCTTTAAATACATTAATTTTTATAAGTTGTTTTTTTAATTTGCAGTCTGATCTAATTTAATGGGATGTTGATTTTTATATTGAAGAAATTTTTTATTGTTTGTTTATGTGATGAAAAGGTTCATGTTCATGTGAGGTCTAAGGTATTAACTACCGTGGAATTTACACGGGTTCTGCTAGTTAATAATGATTACAGAGAAATAGAGTTATGTTTTAACAATACAAATACGCAATATGATAGGAAATGATAAGAAACAGAATAATAAGAAAGTCTTGGTCATGTTGCCCTAAGAACAAGCTTTCACATTTCATGAAAGTATGGTTATAGGTGAAAAGCCACTTTCGTTGACAAATTGGTATAAAACAAACACTTCAACAATATTGCACATGCGTAACACAATCTCTGAGCCAGAGCTTCTACCATCACTTTAGAAAATATGAAGCCCAGTTAAAAGCAATTATGTTAGGCCTTAGTTTAAAAAAACTGTCAACATAGATTCATTAAAATAATGCATGATAAAAAAACCATAAACTCTAAACCACTTTAAAAACTGTACACTTTTATGTCCACAAATAACAAAATGTTTATGACCTTTGAATAATATTTAATTGCAATACTATTTGCTTTACTAACAAAAAATGATTTATTAAAAATAGTTGTTTTTTTTTCTATATTACTTAAAACACACTATTGACTCTTTAGAGTTTATTAAACTTATTGATACTTTTTTACAAAGAGCATTAGACCATCTCCAGTGAACAGAGAGTTGGGAGCAATCACTCAATATAAATTCTGCTCTAATTATAAAATCCTAAATATTTTAGTGATATCTCATTGTTTTTTTCCTTTCACTTTTTCTTTAAACTGTCTCAGTGGTACTAAAGTTAAAAGATATTATCACACTTCAAGAATGTTTATCCTCAAACAATAATAAACACAAACCAATAACTGAAGAAAATTTAATAGAATCAAATTGAAATTTTAAAATGAATTATGATCTTATATATGAGATTTAATTTCAATAAATATGGGTTACAGAAATTTTATTTTGAAAATAATAAGTTGTGTATTATATTTATATTTACTTGGTGAGCACCAACCCAAGTTTGGCACAAGGCCATTTTTACGTGATCTATATACTTAGGTTTTTTATTTTAATTCAGTGTTTGTCCTTCACTTAGATGAGTTGCTCTCCCGAGTTAACGAGTCCCTTCAGCCCGAGGCAGTAATGATTTTGACTGGGATTTGAACTCGCTTAATACGATTCCAGAGCCCAAGCTTTTACCAATGCTTCACCATCGCTGCCCGAATTGCATTACAAAAGATCTGTGAAGCCAATATAGATAAGTTGTGTATGATTTGTAGAAACTCTCTAAAAATATTATTATTAAAATATATTAATTTGCCAATTAAGTAAATTTATAATCTCATCAATTAGATATATTTACCAAACATGGATAACATCCATAGGATCACATTAAAAATGAAACTAAAGTCACAATTATTTTTTTAGATTGAATAGCTCTAAAATTTAAAAAAACTAAAACATAAATTTAGATCTGTAATCAAATTTGACCAATGATTCATTTAAATATTGTACAATAAATTCAAGGAAAAATTTTAATCTAAGAATCAATGTGAAAAATATAAAACAGGATGTTTTAAGAAACATAAACAAATAAGTAAATTGTAAATTTTATATTTCTCAATCCAATGTTAATAGTATACTTTACAGTCATTAACAAAAATATTTTATAAAAACTACTTAGATTAGACTAAAAAATACTTCAGTATGACATCATGTAGCAAGAAATTTGCACCAGAATAAACATAATGATTTAAGAATAGAAATATTTTGAGAATGATTTTAGTTTAGATGTTATAATTTTTTTTTTAATTCCCTTGAATAGTTGCTTCATTTAATAGTTATCAAATTACATCATAGACTGAAATTATTCCAGTTTTCTTGGCATTAAAGTAGTTTATGATTATCTGGTTCCAATTTTGTTATTTCTCAGGAAATTAATTTCCGTGAAGAAAGGAAAACAGAAAACACTATGTTTGTAATTTGAAGAAGACTAATTTTTCAATTAATGGATCGATTCTTTCCTATTCTAAAAATACTACTTGTCTAGTATGTTTGAATGAAACACTGTTCTTTCTTATATAAAAAAAACCTCTATAAAAACTAAATCAAAACCATCAGGGCCATGCTTAAAGCCACTGCAGATTCCGCAACTGCAAGGGGGCCGCAAGCTCCCTAGGGGCTGCAAGCTCCCTAGGGGCCTCAAGGCTCCTTGGTTTCACAGATCTTTTTTAATGCAAAAAATTACCAAAAGAATATTTATTTATCAACTCATATATTTATTGGTGGACATGGTAGTTTTGCCTTCTTATTTGATACGGGAACTGTGCAAGTTTCAATCTCATACTAATTATCACATTAGTTAGACCTTATTTACGTTTTATAAACAATTCTTAAATTAAAAATCTATTTTCCTGAAATAATCTTTTTCCAGGGCTGTGCTTTGGGCCCCCGCAGACCCCTCAATTGTTGGGGGGGGGCGCAAGCTCCATAGGGGCTGCAAGGCTCCTTGGCCTCACAGATCTCTAGTAATTAAAACAATTACCAAATTAATTATTTGAACTATCTAGAAAATTATTATTACACTTGAAATATACACCTGTCAATCAATCTCTCTTTCTGTCTATCTCTTTTTCTATATAAATATATATATACTTGTAAATGTATGTGTATGGTCTTTGATCGAAGGCTCCAGTATGTTGTAGGAGGGGGCAACTTACCTTTTTAGGAAAAAGAGGGTCGCGAGATGCATTCTGCGATGGGGCCGCTAGGTAGCTAAGTACAGCCCTGTCTATTTCCTAACAAAATTTTCATTCACAAGATGATAATAATTATTACCTCCTCTTTAAAAAAAACCTTTTCCTATAGAAATACAGAAGAAGAAATTATCCATAACATGCAATCATTAAATATTATGGACAGTTAGTAGTGGTCTTAGTAAAATGATTGGCATTGAAGGAAATGCTTAAAAATATCACTCAGACTTAAGAATAGTTCTTTTTTTTTTTTTTTAAATAACAAGATTCTTGCAATCATTTTTATTGCACCACACAGAAAAGAGGAACATTTGAAAATCATATGTAAAATCATATACCATTTGTCAAATGCTTACTCTTATTATTTGGCAGTCGACGTGGCTCAGTGGATAGACAATCGGACTTCGGAACCGTGCTACGCGAGTTCAAATACAAGTTGTTCCGTCTACGTTAACATGTCAACTAATACCCTTGGGAAAGGTATGAAGCCCAATCTTCTCTCCAGCTATGGGTTAAATAGCGCAAGACCTCAACGGCGGATGTGGTGGATGATGTCAACAGTGACACAATGACACTGAAGGCGGGCGAAGGCTGTAACAGAGGATGGCCTTCAGTCGTCATGGTTCTCTCCGTGCCATTGGAACAAGGCCAATCTCTGGCAAGGAGCCGTGTGGTGACTGCAGGTGCATCAGTCTCCCCACGTTAAAAGACATCACACGCAGGCGTCCTCCCGAAGGGTCCATAGGATAGTCGTACTCGACCACGAGTGACCGCCAATAAATAAAAAATACAACTCCTATCCGTATAATCGAAAGACGGTGTTTAAAAAAAAGACATCACGCACAGGCGTCTTCCACGAAAGAGTCCACAGATCCAAAACGGAGGACAGTCATACTCGACAACGAGTGACACCAAGAAAATTGTCCTTTACCTATATAAGTTTATGTTTATTTGGTAGAGGACCAAACCAAGTTAGGCACAAGCCCATTTTTACGTGCTCTATATACCCTGGGTTTTTTTTTACTTCAGTGTTACCCTTCACCTAGATGAGTAGCTCGCCCGAGTTAACGAGCGCCATCTGCCCGAGGCAGCTTAGGTGATTGCAATGATTTTGACTGGGATTTGAACTCGCGTAATACGATTCCGGAGCCCGAGCTTTTACCAATGCTCCACTGTCGCTGTCCATGCTCCAACGTCGCTGCCCGAAGGCTCCAGTATGTACAAGGGGGTCGCAACTCGCCTTTATCGGGGAAAGGGGTCGTTGAAACACCGGTTCCCGTCAGTTCACCGAAGTTAAGCAACGTCGAGCGTGGTCAGTAGTTAATGGGTGACCATTTACGAATACCACGTACTGTATGTTG
>JAUZSX010294468.1:0-13787 GCA_034780655.1 Idiosepius hallami
TCAATTTTTCTGAAACTTGGCCAAAATGTGGAGGGTATTGTTCATTTCACAAATTGAATAGTGTTTACCCCGGAAAAAATCTGTTTTGCGTCCCTCGAGGACAATTAGGGCAAGGGGTACCACGCATGCGCGGCTTGTTTCATTTCTTTAGTTCATCAATCCAGTTCTGAAAGCCTGATCTTCTACAAACTCTTTTTCATTTATTCTAAATAGTTCTTTGACTGTTTGATTGCCATGAATCCAGTAATCATTGGCTCATTTAATTGTATCTACTTTCCTAAAAATGATTGACAGCTAAATTCTAGACCATTCTTCATCTTTAAGAATGGAGTGCATTTACGGCGAATCAACAATTTATGGGTCATTTAATGCCAAAACATTACCTTTATTTGTAAAAAAAATATTAAAAAATTCAATACACACATTTGGTCAGCATAGACACAATCTACAAGATTTGGAAACTATCAGTTCCTTGACTGTGCGATCATCAGAGCAAAATGTTGCCATGTTGTTTGGCAACCTTTTGGTCTAATGACTACTTAAGCAAGAAACTGACCATCACCAATGTTGTTGATTCACTGTCTAAACAGTATATATATATATATATATATATGTGTGTGTGTGTGTGTGTGTGTGTGTGTGTGTGTGTGCGTTGCCATCAGTGCATGATTGTGTAATAGTTATTTTAGTAATGATTTAAATAGATATATAAAAAGACTATAAAGAATTGCTTGAATATTCTAAATATGCTTATAGGATAAGTACATGAAAATTTTCTAAATGAAAAGAAACAAACAAAAAAATATATGCAAATGATTGATAAAAACTTGGCTTTCAATAATCACATTTGAATTATGAGATATCATCATGCAAAAGCTATAAAAGCTGAATTTTATCTAGAAAGAATAGCCATACTTATGAAATAAAAAGCATGTCTTTTTAAAATTTTGAAATGGCTTTGATAGTATTCTTATTTTTATTATATAATCTCAAGGATTGTTTTAAAATTCAAAAGATTTTTAACAAATGACATATTTTTTGACAATTCTTAAAAATCGTGAGAAGATTTTTTTGCTTTTATGTTTTTTTAGAGAAATTCCAATAAACTAACCAGCAGTTTTTAAGATTCCCTATTTTCCCCATGAAAACATTCTCTAAGAAATAGGTTGCATAAAGTATTTGTTTATTAATAATCAATGAAGCTTTAAAACTTTATATAAGAATTTATCAGAATTACACCTGGAAAAATCATTTCAAATTAAAAAAAATATATGTATGTAAAAGCTAGAGAGAGGAAAAAAAAACAAAAAACTTTAACAGCATAAAAAACTATTAACCCTAAAATAGATCTAGAGATAAATCATTAGATTTTTTTCCTTATTAGTATAAATATATGAATGAGTAAAGTTGAAAAAAAAATAGGGATAAATTAGAAAAGAAAGAAGATAAAGCAATGATGTTTCTAGCTTTGAGATAGTAGGTCAAGAGCCTCTACCCCCCCCCAAAAAAAAAGCAGGCTGTGGTGATGGGAGTGAAGCCTTGGCCTTTGGTTTTTTTTTTATTCATTTCAACTGACTTGATGAATAAAATTGGGCATTGTTATTAGGGTGTCCCAAAAGTTTGTAAACACTTAGGAAATTTCAACTTTTGGGACAACATGATATTCATTTTAGTCATTCTTATTGTTGATTTTTCACTGTTTTTTTTTTAATTTCAAAAGCAGAGTAAAAACAAGTAAACTAATCACAATTACAGTTCTTTCTTGCTTTGTTTTATGGCATATGAACCTCTTTAGGACATTTAATGTTGATGGCATTCATATTTCTCCATACGTAGTTATTTGAATACTACAATATGTACTGTTTAATATATAGCTAAAGAGAATATGGGCATTCATACCTTTCCCAAGGCTATTATTCCAAATATGAATACAAATGGAACGACTATGATTTGAACTCATGTATTATGATTCCAAAGTCTGACTACTTATCTATTGCTCTAAGTGGAATTCTCCTACAGTTCTTTGAATAGCTTTGCTATTTGCTGAAAATTCTTTTTACCTACAACTTATTTTCTTATGAAAAAGGTGGACTCTTAGAATAATGAAAATGTTCTTTTTATTCATATATGTATCTCAAACATGTTAATCTTGATTCTCATTTAGATCCAACTGATCCAACTCATGATCATCTTTGATCTCATTCAAATCTACCATTTGCAATCTCAATCAAGTTCTGATAATAAGCTTTCCAAATTCAATCTCATTCTTTCAATAGAATTAAAGAAAGGGGGGTATATATCCTATTTTGGTACTTGTATTTTTCTAACTGTTGTCTTCATAATTATCATTGTTGCCTTTGAAACATTTCAGCAGATGAACCCTTCAGCCTTCTTTAGGACATTGGACTCAGGAACTTTCATGTCATAAAGTGCATAATCAGGGGTCTTCATGACACTTCAAACTGAACCCTTAATCCAAAGGGATAGACTGCTCCTGTTTTGTTAACCATAATGGAGTTGGGGTGATAAACCTTGGAAATGTATTATTAATTATTATTCGCCTTAAGTTCTCACTTTCAGAGAGTGCTTACTTAGAACTTTAGAAATTAAACCCCTTTGTCTAGGGGAAGTCAAAGATTATTTAAAAACATTTTATTTAGGGTAAGATGATGTAATTAAGAAACCACTTTTCTATGCTAGATTTGCAACCTTTTTATGAGAAGATATTTTCATTTGTCCCAAAGTATGTAACATTTATGAAGCCTTACATGGTTTTGATGGTGGCCATTTTAGATATTAATTAACCCAGATTTCTATGCAAATAAAAATAAATATGAGGTTCAATGCAGATAACTTTACTTGGTTTGTGTAAAATTTATTGATGATGGATAATGACCATGAAAAATATCCAAAAGAAATACATTTCTATCCAGTAAAAATGCTCACTTTTTTCTTTTACTTATTCAGACTTATTTTAGGCAGTCAAAATCTTAATATACAAATTCAAATCCAACTTGCTTCATCCTAGGTTTCAATTTAATTGAAAGTACAACAGTTAATTACTATATTTTTACTGGGGTTTATCGGATTCTTCTTTTTTTTTTTCTTTTTCTTTTTACAAATGGATTAATTAGAATTCACATTATAACTCATAATTTTATAACATTTGCAATTACGAGTTCAGGGTCTCCCTGTTAAAGCAAATGATTTTGAGAAGTTATTTATATTCTATGAAAACAGAATTAAATGATTAATAAAGAATTCAGATGAATGAATACACTTATACATAATACTAGTAGATGTGGTTGGAGTAGATAGAGAGTGACAGTTTCAGTTTTAATGAAATCGGTGGGGGAGGGAGAGAAGGAAGAAGTAGATTATTATTATTCTTTATTGTAAATAAAAAAAGCAGGGATTTTTTTTAATTAGAATTAGTCATAAAATATTTGTTTCATAGAAAATCTATCAAAAGAAAGAATGATATTTGCACAATTCTTTAACTTTGAAAAGTGAAAGTTAAAAAAAAGAATTGCAAAACTCTATTCTCCCATAAAAATATATTTCTAGCATTTATTTACTCCAAATATTTTGATTTTCTGAATCTTCTTTTCTTTAGAAAAAAAAAAGAAGAACCAATTTGATTAGATTTGCTTAAATGAAGGAAGAGACCCAGGATCAACAGACAACAGATAGTAGTACATTTGCATTGATCTTGGGTAGGAATCAGAGTTTATTTTTAGATGGACAGTGACAATACAATTCTGTCCAGGATGGTGCGAGGGGGGACGCGCATAAAGAATAATTCAAAATATTTTAGGAGTTGTAGTTATAAAGATCGAAAAATAACAGAATAGAAGAGGGTCGGCACTGGGAAACATAACAAAACATATGTTTCACTTTCAGCATTTTTTGTTTTATATACATACATACATACATCACACACACAAAAGTCTACCATGAAACAACATAACATCTGCTAGTTTTTAGTTTGTCAAAAATGAGAAATAACCTCACAAACTAAATTAATTAAAATGAATGAAAACAACAGCGAAAAAAAACAACACAATAGGAAAAAAATTGAATCTATTTTTCAAATTTAGTCATAATTCTTATCGAAATAAAATGATCCGGTCGGTCGTTTACGTTTAACTTCATCATCATTCAATAATTTTAGCAAAAAAAAAACAAAAAACAAGAACAAAAAAAAAAATTAATGAGAATTTTTTAAAACTTAAAAAAAAACAGCTTTCTTTATTAACTGGATTATTAATTTTAAATCATTATCTGCAATATTTGTAATTAATTTGCTCATTAAACAAAACTAATCAAATAGGTAAGTTGTTGATAAAAAAACAAAAAAACAATTACTAACTCTTTTAGAATTCAAAACAAATAGAAATACGACCCGACCGACATAAAAAATTATTTGTGGTGTTGGTGTGGTGACTGAGTGGTTGTAGTCGAAAAGAGGGAGAAGCGTAAACAGTAACAGTACTAATTCCCACCCACAATGACATAAATGAATGAAATGATAAGCACCGAGAAGAAGCCACACCCACGCAATAACGTACATCTAAATTCATTTCTATTAGGTCATATCGTAAATCGTCACAGCGACTTGGAAGAAAAATGTCAAACTCATGAAAGTCTATTGACGTCTTAATTTACAAATATGTCAGTCGCTCGTTTGGGTGAAAATGATTGTAAATTAATTTCACAGAAATAAATTTCTTAATCCTTTAAACACTAAAGAACCGATATATCGGCCCTGGTGACTTAACGCAAAAGAAATACACACACACAACGATATTTCAACCTCTAACTTTGGAACCTGACTTGGCAATACCAAGTAGTCACTCAGAGCCGTTCTATTTAAAAAAAAAAAAACATAAAGGTCGAAATGTCAGTGTGTCTTTTTTTGCCTTTGGTTACTAAGGCCGATATATCAGCCCTTCAGGGTTGAGAGGGTTAAAATAAATAGGTAGGTTTGGGGAGAAACAAAAGATAATAACAGAAAGTTTTTGAAGAAACGTTTTAAGTATATAATTAAATTTTATTTTGATGAAGTTTTGATCAAAAAAAAAGAAAAGAAAAAAAAAATTAAAGATGCAATATGGATGGCATCAAATAATAATAATGCGCACAAAAAAAGACTTGCTGAATTTTTTCTCTTCTTCACATTTATTCACACATTCATCAACAACAATACTGACAACTTGGTTCGTTCAGCATTTGATTTAGAAACTAAACACTTTTTTTTTTTTAACTAGAAAACTGATGTGTGTGAAGGTTAGATTTTTTTCAAATATGGAAAAGACTTATCAGAGCTACCATGCCGTTATTTCCCTGCATATAATCCGAGTCAAAATAAATAAATATGTTTAGTGTAAAAAAAAAATGAAAGAAAAAGAAAACAATGTCATATCCCGAAGCTTTTATAATTAGGGGGTCGGCTTTGATGAAAATAGTATCAGGGAGTGGTAATTTTTGGACCAGATTTTATTTTGGGGATCGGCTCCTAGGGAAATAAAAATAAATACATTAGGGTGGTTGCTGGTTGTTTGGTGTCTGCGTTAGGCCCTGAAGCCATAAAGTGAAAGTGATCTCTTAGATTTTAAAAATTCTCATTAGTTTTCCTGTTTATTTATTTTCTCTTTCAACAGCTGCTTTTCTCAAATCCTTTTTAAATGTGAATGATGATGATGATGATGATGACAGATAAAAATCATCATCATCATCCTCATCATCATCAACCACAAAATGAAAATAATTTATAGTAAGATTATGTAACATGTTTGGAGGTACCATATATATAATTTTATTTTTTGTTTCTATATGAGAGAGAGAGAGAGAGAGAGAGAGAGAGAGAGAGAGAGAGAGAGAGAGAGAGAGAGAGGGGTGAGAGAGAGAGAGGTGGTGAGAGAGAGAGGGTATGCAAATTAAAAAGATGGTGATGATGATGATGACAGTATATCGACCGACCCATACCCAACCCAGTCTTTATTAAGGTTCATCCTTTCTCTCCCTGCACCACACCACTGCACCCTGCCATCATCGTTTTTCATTCAAATTTATGATTGATAGAAGATTCTGCTAAATTATTTATTCACTCTAGCGAAATTCAAGCAAAATGACTTATAATCGGTAAATTAATTAACAGAATCCGGTTTCCATAGCAACAGCAATGTTGGCCTCTATTTTTCGTCGCAATTTCTTCGTCACACAACAAAATAATAATTATTGCACTTTGAAAATTCATTTTATTTCTTTTCGTTTTCGTGCATTAAATGAAAAATAAAACCTCTTAAATTCATTAAATCAAAATAAAACGGAAAAATGATTTTCGGGGTAGAAGAGAAGGCATAAGAATCAGTTTTTGTCTGATGATATTTCATTCCATATGGTAAACTAAAAACAGAAACTACTCTCGTTATTTAGACAATAACCATGATGAAAACAAAAACTTATTTTGGTTAGGTGTAAAATATTAAAAATGAAATTTAAATGAATTCTATAAATCTAAAAATAAGAATTATTTTTTTCAATGGTAATATTTTTTTTCTCCTTATAATTTTCAAGATAACAAAAAATCTTGCAAATTCAATGAAGAAAAAAATCGATTTTTATGCCTATAATAAGGAAAACAATAAAACATACAATAATTTGCGTAAATTCAACGATTGTTATTGTTGTAATGTTATTGCTGTCAATAATCAATATTTATCTTATCGTAAAATGCGATGAGCACAGAGAAATGAAAACGAAACAAAAACACATGAAAAACAAATGAACAGTTAATCATTTCATTCATTTTGAAAGGTTGGTTAGGATAGAGTGTAAAAAATATTTTTAACTAGTTTTGAATGTCAATATGGTTTTTGGGGTGATGATGGTTGATGTGTAAATGCTCAGCGGCTGATGCTTTCTGTGTTCTGTACGTAAATTAAAAATATTGGACTTTTTTTTTTTTTTTATGAACAAAAATTTTAACGGTATTTCGGCTTGGTTTACTTACTAGTGGTTGTTGTTGGTTTGGTGGCCTATCTGGTTAAGTTAAAATTTACTGACAAGACAAGAAAACAAATATCGAAAAAAAAAGACAAAAACGTTCGTTATATTAGTTTGAACTATTTTTTTTTTAATTTGCTAAAAGAACTAAGGCTCTGAAATTGTTTTTAATTGTTTGCTTGCTTACTGACAGACACAGACACTCCTGCCCAACCCAATCTGTCTTTTTTTATTGTCTAATTTTGAATGACGACAGCCAGCAAAATCTTGGTCGAGAGAGAGTGTTGTTTGTTGTTATTAATTGTTTACTATTGTTTGTTTTTAATTTTTGATGATGACGATCATGGCCATTAGTGGCACAAGTTGAAGTTGCTATAGTTCTGTTACTCTTTAGACTAGGAATTAGTAAGAATTAAAAACAAAAAATAAAGCTAATCATTTCAATTCATTTTTAGTTCAAATAACCACAAAACGCTAATTTAGAAGATTAGAATTGGGTTTTTTTAATTGTATTTGCGCGCGCGCGCCTGTCCATATCAATCAACGAACGACACTGCTTAAATAAGTAAGTAGACATAAAGAATAAAACTTAAAAGGAATTTTCTATTCCAACATCGTGTGGGGTATGGGTGTCTAGCCTGCGCCCTGCCCCGCCCAGGCGCTTCTTCTAACTTTTTCACCCTTTTCCCTTTGGACTTTAATTTCTTTTAGCTCCAAGTTGAACAAGTGCGATTGCAACGACAGAGAATTATCTAATTGATAATAATGATCATTTTAGATTCTATTTTCTTGAAATAAATGACCAGAAGTGTAAGCAAGAAGAATGAACAAAGCTGCAGCAACAGCAGTACAGACAGCACTAGGTAAGGGTAGTGAGTGTTGTCCTTTGAGCCAGCCAGGAGGAGCACTCCAGACAGACAGCCCCGGCTGTCAAATCTTGAACCAGAGACGAAGAAAGCTAGTGCGATAATTATGTAAAGAAAAAGATTTCTTGAAAAAGCAAAAATAGTTTTATTTTTCTAACCCTTTAAACCCTAAAGAACCGATATATTGGCCCGGCCACTTAAGGTAAAAGAAGACACAACACACACACAACGTATTTCAACCTTCAACCTCCACCTTTGGACCCTGCCTTAGCAATATTACCAAATAGTCACTCAAAGACGTTCTATTAAAGAACCAGATTAGAGTCAAAATATCAGTGTCTTCTTTGCCTTTAGTGACTAAGGCCGATATATCGGCCCTTTAAAATCGAAAGGATTAAAACCAACAACCGACCGAAGAAGAAAACAAAACAAAAATCTAAAAATAAAAAAAAAGTAAAAAGAAAAAAGAAACGTTTCTATGGTTTAATGTAAGAAAAATAAAGCGATATCGTTTTAATTTGAAAATAATATTTTATTAATTAATATCCTAACCAATCAATTGGTTATTAGATTTTAAAACAAATTATTCATTGGTAGTGGGCGGGCACGGGCGGGACTAAACACTAGACATTAGAAAATCCACACCAAAACAAAACATCGATCGATAAAAAAAAGATTGGAAGATGAGGAGAAAATGAAAGTCTCTTTCTCTCTGAATAGAGAGAGAGAGAGAGTTTGGGCAAGACCCACTTAAGAGAACATGTCATAGGTCTCGGTTTGGGTAAGAAGAGTTGACCAAACAAACCAACCTATCAACCAAATAATGAGGATGCCAAACAACCACTCGATTAAAGACACTTTCAAATCCCAGTCAAAACCATTACATTCACTTTTAGCTGCCTTGGGCAGATGGGGCTCGTTAGCTTGGGAGAGCAGCTAAGAGCTCATCTAGGTGAAGGGTAACACTGAATGTAAAAAGCCCGGGTAAAAAGAGCACGTAAAAATGGCCTTGTGTCAAACTTGGGTTGGTGCTGGTGGTGGGTGCTCATCAAGTAAATATAATATCAGTGTTTTTTATGTTTTTGTTTTTTACACAAATGAAAAACAAACGTAATTAAATTATTCAATCATTATTAGAAGTGAATGGGTCACGAAAGAGTCTAGTTAAGGTTAAGTGTTAGATGTAGATGTACAACCAGCCCGACTACTAGCAACTCCCCCTTCCCAATCGGCCTTGTGCCAAATTGTACCTCCTTTATTACAATAAATATTAATAAACGTAATTAAATTAATTATTCATTTGTTTATAGATTTTTTTCTTAAAATGTTATCATTGCTATTTTTAAAAAAAATAAATAAGGAATAATAGTTTTTATTTCACTCGGCCGGAGGAGATTCAATACAATGTCAATGCATTTCGTTCCTTTTTTTGAATTTTACGTCATGTCAACCTTTTTAGGTCATTTAATGCCGAGAACAATTATTTTCGTCTACACCTATTTTTTTAAATAACTACAGTTTACACATTTGGGATGGTTGGGTGTAGGCATTCATTCATACCTTTCCCAAGGTCGTTTCAATATTTGATTTATAACAAGCACTTCATTTTCCTTATATTGGTTGTTTTGGGGTATTTTTTGTGTCATAATAATAACAAAATAAACAAACACTCTTTCTCTCTCTCTCTCTCTGTTGTGTTGGTCTCTCTCTCTCTCTCTCTCTCTCTCTTAATGTATATATCGCAACCACACACGCACGCACCAATGGTGGGTGCGTCGAGGGTGCGATATGTCCGACGCAACGCACCATATTGTCAAATTGAAATGAAATATAGCGAAAAGAAAGTTGTCAGTGAGTTTGTTTATTTGTACTCAGCTGGTCTTTTTAAAACGCATTAAATATCTGTTTGGCTTCTTTTCTCTTACCCTCTATTTTTTTTTATTAAAAAAAAGTTCTCCATCCCAATTAAAGAAAAAGACGTATAAAAACACTTATTTAAATAAAAAGGAAAAATGAAATCCCTTTTCCAATAACTAAAGATTGGCGCAAAACAAGAACAAATCAATTAAAAAAAAACCAACTTATTTCTTTAACCCTCCAGACCCTAAAGGACCGATATATCGGCCCTGATGACATAATGCCAAAGAAGACACACCAATATTTTGACCCTAACTAATATAACGGCCCTCTGGGTGACTACTTGGTAATTTTTATAAGTTAGGGTTCATAGGTATTTTTCTTTACAAATTTCTCATAAAAAGCAATAAGCTTTAAGCATTAAAAAGCGAAGATAGTATCGAATAATGAGTAAATAATAAACAATACTCACTCAGTTCAATTAGAGCTATTAAAAACAGGTAATGATTGTTTTTCAGGATCCTTGAGATGAAGCTTGATAATTTGTATATTTGAACTATAGTCCTCATCTTTATATTTGTTAAATTTACAGGATTTTTCGGTCGATTAATACTTTGGCCTTCTTTAAGCCATAAAGCTTCTGTCGATATTCAAATTAAATTAATTGCGCATCGTTTTTTTTCTGTTAATTGTGTTTAGGTCATAATTATAATTTTCTAAATTAAGAATTAATGGCATTGGAAAACACATTATTTACATAAAAAAAATATCGGTAAGTTGTGTATTTCACTTACTGCAGAATTTAATTTGGTCCCAATCGAAAGAAAAGAAAGTTCTATCACCTGAAGAAGGCCAAAACATTGTAAATTTAATCGTCCGAAAACGTTGTAAATTTAACAAATATAAAGATGGGGATCGTAGTCCAGATAATAAATAAATAAATATTAATAATAAGTTAATTAATTGATTATTGTCAATTTTAATTTTTATCGTAGATTCAACTAAAAAGGTAAATAAAATGTGATGTTTCGGTGAGAAGAAGATGACAACAAAAACAGATTAAACCATTTTTTATTAAATATTGACTAAATAAATAAATATATATTTCTTAAATTGAATTTTTCTTTTATTAAATAAATAAAAAAAATCAGCCATAAAAAGAAATAGAAAAGACCTTAAATCACGTTTTATTTATAATGGCCATAGAAAATAATCTAAAAAAAGACATTCTGGTAAAAAAATTATTAAAAACATCCACTTTTGAGGAGTTTTTAGTCAATTAAAGTCAAATTTTCTAAAAACAATTAAAACCTATTTCAATTCTTGTCAGTTATTTTTCTTTCAAAATAATATTTTTTTCACAGAAAACTTGATTTTTTTTTAAACAGAAAAATACAAACATAATCGTGTCTTCGATGCTAACTTGACTTTCAAAAAAGAAGCACAGTCCATTATCACCGTTTTTAGCCGTATGTTAAAGATAGAAACCAAATTATTTTCAATAATAAAATATCTACAGCCAAATATTAATGTTATTTATAAATATATTTATTAGAATATTTCAGAATTAAATGATAAATAGAAATTAAAACCCAAGAAGAAAGAAAGGCTGGTCGTTCTCTTGTTGTTGTCGAAGTAGGTTTATTTTTCAAAACACAAAAAAAAACTTACCTCTTTTTTGACAGCACGCAACAATTTCTGCCGCGTCTCTGACTCTGAAAGAGATTAAATGTAAATAAATCAGCAATCACTTAAGATAAGGCGAGATATATATAAATACATATACAAAGCACTGATTAAAAAAAATCCAGACGAGATAAGTACAAAATTAAAAAAAAAAAATGTTGACGACTGACCAGCCCCTGTCATTTTTTCATCCTTCTTCTTCCAGCCGGTTGCGCGGATTATTCCCAACTTCTCGCTATCGGCGACTAATTGCTCAACTTTTAGTATGGCATCATGCGCGCAAGAAAATAGTCCTGCAACTTGAATGACATTTTCGGTCATAAAACAAATTAGAAATATTTTTCCAGTGATTTTTATGGAGAAATATTCGTGTTTTTAGTTTTTACAACCCAAAACGAAATTTAAAAAAGCAAGGTAGAAAATTTGTAATTTCTACTCAAAATCGAAATATTTTCTTTGAGCAGAGAGCAGAAAGTTGTTGAGTTCAATATCATTAG
The DNA here is from genome assembly GCA_034780655.1 of Idiosepius hallami. NCBI lineage: Eukaryota > Metazoa > Mollusca > Cephalopoda > Idiosepiidae > Idiosepius > Idiosepius hallami. The sequence continues at coordinate 11,915 of JAUZSX010294468.1, forward strand.
TTTAAATTTTTTTAGTTTTATATTTTCATGGAAAATAAATTTTAAACTTTTTTTTTATTAAAATATATAAGCAAAACATTTATGCACAATTCAGTTAATTTGGTATAATAAAAACTATTTAAAGTAAACTGTTGATTTGATAGCAGACGACATTTATTTTTCTAAAATAAAATCGTTTTCTGACCCAGCACCTCTAAATAGGGAAATTTAATTTTTCAAATTGCACTTTAAAAAACATTTTTCGTGATTTTCCAAAGTTTTTTTTAAGTTCTAAGTTGGTGTAAATAATAAAAAACTACATTTTAATTTTAAAAGACAATGTCATTATAATGATAATAATAATGATAATGATGATAATAGTAATTATGATAACAATAATGTTGATAATTATAATAATAACAACAACAATAACAATAATAAGAATAAGAAATAATAATAATAAGTAATAATAAGTAATAATAATATTAATAATAATAATAATAATAATAATAATAATAATAAATAATAATGATAATAATAAGTAATAATAATAATAATAAGCTGGATTAAATTGAAAAAAAAAAAAAAGAGTCCCGCACTTAAGATTTTTAAACATGGCGGCCCATTTGACGACGGGTAAAGTAAACTTAGGTTTACTCCGAGATTCTTACCGTAGAGAATTTCTTGATTGCTTAGATAAATGTCCTGGATCAAAGGTTAGTTCAAGTTCCACTACTTTATAAAGTTCTTCACGTTTATGAAATAATTATGTTATTTTTTGTGTTTAAGTAATCAAGTTTTTTGTTGTTGTTTTATTAAGGGGTGTGTGTGAACTTAACCTTTACCTGAACAAAACAAAACAAAATGTGGGTTTTAATAAATTTTGTTTTGATAAAATTTTCTATGATTACATCGAAAAATAATATAATTAATCTAAAAAAAAATAGTGAATTATTTCGAATATCTATTGCTACTTGTTCACGAGCCAAAGAAAAACCAAGTGTTGTTGGTTGTTATGTTTGTTATGTTTAGTGGGAAAATCGCAAGAAGTATTTAATAAATTCAACGAATTTGAATTTCCTTTCCCACTTTTAAATACAAAAGATAAAAATTAAATACATTCAAAGTTCGGATTTTAATCTGCGATAAAGAAGCGCACAAGTTGTTTTTGTTTTTTTTACTAAAAATTTTCCAACCTTTCTCCAAAACCAGGAAATTGACGCTTTAGCGATAATTTTGTTTTAATGCCAAAAACAAATGACTTAGGAGAGGGTATGTGGATAAAATAAATATGTATCAATTATCGAGTGGGGGATATACACCGTTGTAAATTTCATTCTTCACTTAATAATTGGTGAAAATTTCATATTCATTAGATAATTATCTGATTTTTGGTAGATTTTTTAAAGAAAACGTTGCCAGCCACTAGAAGTCCTTTTATATTTTTTTTAACACATGATGAAGTTGATGAACTGTAGTTTAATGTTTTTATAGTTTAATGTTTTTATAAGTGATTATTTGTGTTAATAATTTGTGAATATTTCATTGTCAATTTTCATAGAAAACTTATAATTCTGTATATGATAAATTCAAATTCAACAACAAACTATAAACAAAAACAAAAAAAACAGTAAAGAAAAACAAGTTTTTCTGTTTTAATTTATGCTTTTACAAATTTCTTTAAAATAATTTTCTTGTAACCAAATAAAATTTAAGAAATTAAATCTTACAATTTTAGGTGTAACTTAAAATTGGGTTTTTAATATCGAATTATTTACAAAGCAGGAAGAAAATAACATCTGGTTTGTATATTTATGATATTTACTTAGTGAGCACCCCCAAGTTTGGCACAAGGCCATTTTTACGTGCTCTTACCCGGGCTTTTTATATTCGG
>JAUZSX010294479.1:0-13786 GCA_034780655.1 Idiosepius hallami
AAAAAAAAAGGACACACACACATTTCAACCTTAATATAGTTCATTAGTCTCTGAGTGACTACTTGGTAATATTGCTAAGTAAGGGTCCAAAAAGTGGAGGTTAAAATATTGTTGTATATGAGTCTTCTTTTGCCCCAAGTCGCCTTTAATAGAACATCTCTGAGTGACTACTTGGTAATATTGCTAAGTCAGGGTCCAAAAGTGGAGGTTGAGATATCTGTGTGTGTCTCTTTTTTACCTTAAGTCGCCAGGGCCATTATATCAGTTCTTTAGGGTTTAAAATGCTCTGAGTGTCTACTTGGTAATATTGCTAAATCAGGGTCCAAAGGAAGAGTTTGAAATATCTATGTGTGTGTGTGTGTTTTCTTTTGCCTTAAATCATGAGTGTTGATATATCAATTCTTTGGGAGTTTAAAAGGTTAAAAAAAGATTGTAGAGTTAGAAGGAAGAAACTATATTTTATTTGTATGTTAACTATTACAATATAGATCTTTGTGAGTAGTGAGGTTTTTATCACATGTAAGTTTAAGTGTGCGTGTGCGTGTGTGTGTGTGTGTGTGTGTAAAGACTATGAATCCCAAATAAAAAAAACTAAAAAACAAAAACAAAACCAATAAGGTTATTTTTTTAGGAATAAATGATTAACAGATAGTTTTTAAGTGAAATATTACATTTTTTAGAAATAAAAAATTAACAGATAGTTTTTAAAGGAAATATTACAATCACCAAAAATCCATTTCCATTGCATAAACAAAATATATTTAATTATAAAACAGATAAAAAAGTTTTTCCAATTATTTTTTGGGGGTTAACTTTTTTTTTTTTTTTTTTTTTGCATTATACTTGAGAGTCCCTAAAAATAGTTTTTAATTCATTGTTTTTGCATCCTGGGAACTAATAATTTTATAATTAATTGATAATTAATTAATGCAATTTTTAATCCATTATTAATGGGGTTTATATTTATTAACAACGTGTGGAAAATATTCAATTTGCAAATGTTTAATCTTCATTTCAGAAAAATAGATCATAAATACAGGAACACAATGTTTAATTATTTATTTAATTAAGTGGAAATATGTTTTGCGTTTATTCGGCATTTATTAATGAAGAGACAAATAAAATAAACATTTTCAACATTTTAAAAAATGAAAATAAATTTTCATTTTGTATTTTTCTGTTTTGTTTTGAATAATATTGTCTGAAAATATCTTTCCTTTCTACATATATAAATATATAATCATAAAAATAATGGAGATTGAATTTAGTTCACTACTTTAACAACTTCATAAAAGTTGTCAGTTTAGAGGCAAAATGTGCAAATGCATTAATTATTGAAACAGCAAGAAATAGTGTTAAAAAAACAACGGGTTTCGTTTGGTAATTCTGTGCAACAAATTACTAAATGCTAACTAAAGTGTTCTCTGTTTAATTTTCATTTTTTTTTTTCTATTCATAAAAAATTATTTTTTCTTTTTTCATAATTTACATTGGAGTGAAATAATTATTATTTAACTCATGAGTTTTTAAAAAAAACAAAAAAAACTTTTCTGGTGTTTTTTTTACTTGATACATTGTCAACCTATTTAATGATAATAATTTATAATAATAATAATAATTTATTATTTAATGATATATAAATGACAATCACTGCATTTGTTGTGATTTACAGGGTTCATACAGATTTCCAATATCTATTTTTAAGGACTTTTCCAGGACTTTTCAAGGCTAAATTCAAGTTTTCAAGGCAAAATTTGATACATAAACAATCCAAGTAATCCAAAAAATCTTAGTTACTGACAACAGGACAAGCCATTTTCATTCATCTCTTTTTTTAAGAAGTACTTTAAAAATCACATAATTTACATAAAGTTCACACAAAGTTCCCTACATTATCTTACAACAAAACTGATCAACTATTTACAGTTTGAACTTAACAACATAACACAATGTCATTCAGTGTCTTTGACAAAGTCTTAGTTGTTCTTGCTTATTTTCAAGCTTTTCTTTGAGCTTAGCCAGTTCATTTTTCTTCATAAATTTTTTTCCTAACATTTTCAAGGCATATTCAAGGTATTTTCTACATTTTCAAGGACTTTTCAAGGCAATGATAAAATCAAGGCCTTTTCAAGGTAAAACTTCAAATTCAAGGACTTTTCAAGTCTGTATGAACCCTGAAGTAAAAAAAATCTTTTTTTACCGGGAAAAAGATTTTTATTTTAATAGCATGAAACATAATAGATTTTAATATAAATATGAATTTGATAATGTTAGATTAACTTATAATAAACCAAAAAACATGTAAATGATCAAAAAATATAACAGGAGTCTAAAATTTTAAAAATAGTTTTACAGTTTGTGATTTCATATAATTGCACGATTTCAGAATTAAGATTTTTTTAAAAAGTTTACTTCGTTTCAAAAAATAATTTTTATTTCAATGCAAACATTTTAGAGTGTTTTTAAAATGCTTAAAATGATTATAATTCAATCAATACTACAAAAAATATCACATAATTGATAAAACATTAGCATGAGTGGGTACTATTAAATTTTTAATAATAATTACATCTATTTTTACTATTGTTAATAGTATTGTTTTTACTATTATAAATTATAAAAATTCAATAGTTTAATCCAATAGTCAAACTCTAATATTAGTGCATCTTGATAAAAAGACATAGAAACACATACTGCATTCAACAACAATAATTAAAGTATTAAGTACATTATTAATAAGACAAAGATGGCATCCTTGATGATGAATTTTACATTAAACTGGGAGAAGCATCATGGAAAATGACAATGATGGATTCATTTATACTCACATACTGTGAATATCAAGTACCATATAGCTAAGATAACGCTAGCGATTCTCCTGTCTCTGGAAGAAGCAAGAAAGTGCAGAACAAAGGTGACAAAAACAAATCAAGCCCATAAAACTGAATAAGAATAAAAGATCTACCTTAACTCTCATTGGCATTAGCAAAAAAACATCCTGCAATTCATGATTGGTTTGACAAATTAAAAAAGACATTAAAAAGCAATATTGATAGTAAAAAAAAATATCTGTATATCCATGATGAAAAAAATGAAATAGACCTTTCCAAATTAAACCACATTAAAGCCCTTGAAAAACAAACTATGCTAAGATAATTCCAAAGAATAATGATATTTTATAGCACAAAACTCTTGAATAGCTTTTCATATTTTTAAGTCTTTACAGAAGTTTTGTTAAAACAGTTTTTAATATTTTAGTAAAAGATATGTTAAATATTATTGAATAAATAAATAAATCAAAAACCTTTTGATAAAAAGTTTTATTTCTATTCAAGTTTTATTTTTTCTAAATCAATTATTATTATTTTATAATATGGCATCTCTTTTTAAATCAACAACCATTTTCAAATTAACATGAAGTGAAACTTTATCTGTTCTTTTAGAAATTCAGCCAATGTCTAATAAATCAGCCAGTAAGTAATAAATGGACAACAATAAAAGAAATATAATCCATGCTAATTTTAATGATTTGCATATATAGAAATATATTCAAAAGAAATAGATCAATCTTTTTCCAGCATAATGATCTATGACTTAGAAGTAATTTTTAATACTTTCATGTGACAAATATCTTATGACATAATTTATCAATATGTTATAATTTATGGGCATCATTTCTTTTTTATTAAAAAGACTGAATGATAAAATTCCCCTTTTATTCAATCCACACAAATACAGAATACATTGTAATAAAGAGGCTTTTTTTTCTCTGTATGTCTTAAGAAATTAACTCATAATACTAAGAAATATATTCATTGTGTCAGTCCAGTCATATTTTCTGTTTGGTGCTAAAATTAAAGACAAATATTACTTTTATAGTTAAATCATGTTTATATAATTTTTTTTCTAAACTTCCATTGTTATTCAAATGAATAAATGTGAAAGCTTTTTATATCTAAACCTATTAATAAAATGGTCTCAATAATCAGCATCTGTAGGGTTTTTTCACAAGCTGTAATTAACTCAGAGACCACAAGGACATACTAGATTCTTGATCCACCAGGACATTTTGGTTAGAGTTCGCCTTGTTCCGTGCTATGAAAATCTTTGATTTGCAATTGATCTGGCATTTTATCATTTTTTGCACACTTGCTTTGTTTTCAACATCAATTTTTAACGAAATTCCACCAAACTTTGAATATAGATTTCTGGGGCAACTATTTTATGCATGACGTCATGAGTTTGAAAAAAAATCAGTGTTCAGACCCCAGTTTTTTAGCATTTCTTTTTACCCCAGTTTTTGACCAGTTTGGTCAAAACTTCATTCACAGTTAATTACTGTAGTCTATATTGATTAAAAAAAAAACATGAATTTTAAGCTGATTTAGTGAAAGGACATTAAGTCTGGGTTCATTTTGCAAAAAAAAATATTTTTCAATTGATCGGCAATAAATTTTCTCTGTAAGATAGGACACTACTCTAATTGTGGCAAAATGATCACAGCCAACTTCGAAGATTTTGATCAGGATACAAAATATTCTGGGTAAATTTATATTCCTAGTAAGGAATTAATTCAGTTTTTTAAATTTAAATAGGAATAATTGCTTTGAGATATGATTTTTATTTAGATACAATGTCATGGATTTGTCTTGGAACAAGTTAAATTTGTATCTCAAGGTATGACTGTATCTACTTAATTCATTCTTTTAAAAAAGAAACAAATATACTTGATCATAAAAGAATCTTATCGTTTATCAAAGCAATTTTTCTTATTTTCTGATTAAGACAGATTTATACAAATACATTTTATTAAAATATTTTTTTTTTCAATGTTTTGACCTCCAAGCATAAACTTATATTTAGTCATTATCTAAAGTGCTAACAATATTTTTTTATCAGCATTTTAAATTATCCTTTATATACCTCAATAGGCAAAGCACAATAATGTAAACTGTTTTGAAAGCTGGAAGTTGAAAACAAAACAAGATAATTGAGTTATAAGTGCATTGTGAAGAGGTGTTATGTTAATATCTCATTACACAATAGAAAATTTCAAATACAATATTTATTGAAAAAGGCATTATATTAGATAAACAAATGCTAATCAGTGAAAATATCTAGAAATCTTTTTATATTGATAGACACTTATAATAAAGAATGAGTTACTGCTGTATCCATAGAAAATCATTTTAAAGGTTTTCTATCAATATATTCTGAAATACTTCAAACCAGAAAACAAAGAGAAAAGATATTTTGATCTGGAGAATTTATAAAAGAGAAGTCCAGAAAGAATAAAATAAAATTTGACAAAACCATATTGAGTATGGAAACCTTAATGTAACCTTTTTTTTTAGTCATGAAAAAGACTAGTTCTTTTGATAATGAGCTTCCAATCTCTTATGTTCTATTTATTTAGAATTCTGATCTTTTCTTCTCACAGAATCATAAAATTCATGTATCATTATATCTTTATCAAAATAATCAAGAATATAAATACAACTTTAAAGAAACTCAAAGGTTTACTCATAAGTTTACAAAATGAAACCAAATTTCTCTAAAATCTATAATAAAGTAAAAGTTTTACTTAATCATTTTACACATAGGCAATAACTTTTACCCAGAAAGATAAAAGAATATTTAAGGTATGTAGTAAAAGTAAAGAATAAAAACTTACATATATTCACAAATAAATGTATACAAGCAATATCACTATCATTAATAATAAGAAGAGCTTAATGATTTGATTTATTATTCAGCATAGTACTCTACTTTTGCTAATTATAAAAACATGCTGCCTTATTCAGGTATATGCCCAATTTAACTGTGAAGGCATTAAAATATTTTTAAAAAACTAATTTTTTTACAGTTAATATAATATAAAAAGAAAATGTTTTTGAATTTATTTGATACATGTGCCATGCAATGTATTTCTGCTAGTCTTTTACAATAGAAACCATATTTGGGTAATAGTGATTCATAAATATAAGTCAACTATGGCTAGAGAAAAGCCTGAAAGTAAAACTCAGGTAACATATTTCATTGAAAGAATAATGAATTGACTCAAAAATTCAAATTGTGTAATTATTTGAAATGGATGTTGACATTTTAACTTTGACAAAAACCCATGGTGTGTTTGGTAGTATAAATGATGAAATATGTACAAATTAACCATGATATATTCTAAATTAGATATTACCTCTTATCTCACTACTAAAAACAAAAAGTGTATGTGAGTAATAATCATCTTAATAAATAGAAACTTTAACAGGTAATTATTGGAAAACATACATATTTCTTCATTGTAAAATAATAATCATAAAAGATAATTGTGTGTTGTGTTTTTCAACCTTAAATAATTTCATTGAAGATAACATATGTTTAACTGAAATGTTAAAATTAGAGTCATTTGATTGAGATCTTCAATTTTTGCTATTTCATTGCATCAGATATATACACAATACAGAAAGATAGGAGCATACAACAAATAAAATAAGAAACATTTAGAAATTCCACAAAGAAAACATAAAAATAATTATTTTACCACCTCTATTGGAATTCAATATAATGATATATCAGTATTACTTTATACAAACGATAAAACGAAGACCAATATTCATCAACATAATTGTGGATATCAAATTACTAACATATCAATGTTTACAAACACCTGTGAACTCAATAATGTTTAGATAAGGGTGGAAAAGTTTTATTATTCAAAAACCTGTCTTCAATAAGGTAAAAAAAAAGAAGAAAAAACAAGTATGATATGTTGATCAAAAAGAGAGCAGCTGTTTTGCAAAAGATGCAGCTACATGAGTAGAAAGCCTAGTGCTGAAGTGCTGCTCTTTCACACTTTTTTCTTAAACAATTCCATTCAGTCCTAAAAGCAGACAATAGATGAAAAGGATAAAAATGGTACTAGAAGTCAACAAAAAAGCATCTGCTCTGATAGAACTTTCAATAACTTGAATTATTCATATCTTTTCATAAGATTATCTGTATTACTTAGCAATATCTGTAGACATATGTATCCTTTATAGATGGTCACTGTTTTCAGCTTATTGAACCTATTTAATACAGGTACAAATCTGGTCAACAAAATTATGAATTGTTAAAATTTGGTTCCCTAAATGTAATATTTTAGGATAGTGAAAACATGCTAGGTTTCAAGAAGAATTTTAGATATATGTAGTTAAAGATTGAACGCATTAAAACTTGTAATGGTATGATTTTAGAGTATAATTTATGGTATTATGTGTTTTTGGCATTGTCTTGGTATCAGTCAACTTTCACATTTGTTTCATGTAAATGACTGTAATGGTGTAGTTTTTTTTAATGTTTTTCAAAAGCCATTTTATCATAAGTTATACAAAGACTAAAAGAAAAACTGTCTAAATTCCCTTTAGATTAACAAAAAAAAAGGGTTTTTAAAGACAGTGATTTTAGTGTTTTAATAATCCACACATATTGTGTAACAATTAATCTCTTTCTTAAGACCTTGTTAGTTATTTATAAAAAAAAAAAGTACTAAAATTGTTAGAAGCGTGCAAAATTCGAGCTAAGTGGAATTTTGAGATTGTTTCAATAATCAAATTTTCTCAGCAACTTTTCCATGGTAGCAAAAAGGTTAGATATACCGTAAGAGCCCTTCTGCATTATGCATTTTTATAAAAAATTTGTGATGTTATGGAAAATTTACATTTGCCTTTGTTTTTTATAAAAAAAAATAATTAAGCAACATTCATTTTATTGGTTTTTTACTAAATATTGGGTACCTGAAAGCATTCAAAATATCTTAAGTCTGGTAGGTAACAGAAATAACTTCTTTCAATTCAGACGAAGAAAATCGAAATCATAAAAAGAAACAGTCATATCGAGAGTCACACCCATAAATTAACATTTATTTGACAGAGATAAATGACTGTTGGATCTGTGTTAGTAATTGAGATAATGATTTTAAAAAAACATGCCACTTCAATATCTTATAAGTGTGGGAAGAAAGAATTTTAATAGTTAAATAATGATAAATATTTTTAAATCATAAGACCAAAAGTTTTTGCAATTACATATACATACATTGGTATGTCCGAAATTGCCATTGACTTAAGTTGTTTGTTCTTTGTAGTCAGGTGTTCCTACCAAAACTATTTTTGGCATTGTCAATTTAATTTTCACCATTATGTGAAAAGCATTTACATTGAGTTTCAAAATAAGATTATGATCCATATTACTTTGTGATATAATTTTGCATTTATTGATGTCTAATATGTATATTATTTTAAAAAATATGAATTAATGAAATTCTAAGTACAAATATAAACAGTAATGCGTTTGTTATATAGATGAGGTGAAAAGAACTGTATTGATATACAAGTAGGTATTCATATTTATGCATATTGACTGAGTATTAATAATGATTTTACTTTTACGGAAAGTATTAATATAGATATAAAATAGGTAAAATTGTTTAATTTATTTAAGTTTAATCAAATCTGCTAGAATTTAAAATAGTTGTTGAAATCATATGCAAATGCATCATGCAAACATGTACATATATTAATATTTTTTGTGTGTGAATACACACACAGACTGTAATATATATATATATGTATACATATATATTGTTTGCATGATATATCTTGCAGAAAAATAACGAAGCCCAAGTTGCCAATTGAAATTCAAAAATTGTTCAAGAGCCATGATAATATTTTCTAAAGAATTAAAAGCTACCCTGTAAATTTAGAAAATAAATTATTTCTCTGATATGAAACAAGAATCCATCATATTATCATGAGTTTAAAACTATGATATATCAAGAATATATACTAGATTAAGAAATACTCTGATTTGCTGTCTTCAAAATAAGCAGAATATATACTAAATCAATATCTGAATGAATCATATTTATTCATCATATTCCAATCATTGATTAAAGAATTATTTTATTTAAAAAGGTTAATGGGGAAATATTCTATAAAAGCAAAAAAAAAAGGTAAAAGTATGTTTTGTTGGCATAATGTCTAGCTTATCTATAGACATTTTCCTGGCCTAATCAATACTTTGAATGAAAAAATAAAAAAAAGAACAGCAATTGATCATTATATTATCAGATATCATTAACCACAGTCAAAATTTGTTATGAGGCTAGTGAGCAATGACATGAAATGCCAAGGAAAACAGTTATTTTATGCAACATAAGTAGCAAAGGTATATGCCGTGTATTTTGTATGGAAAATTTTAAAAAAAAGAAAGAAAAATCAACAAATCACAATTATTTTGGGGAATCCTTGAGACGAGGTATGATCAATTTTATAAGTATTATACTCCTCATCTTTATTTTTAAATTGTTTGAATTCAGTCAAAACGTTGGTAAACAAATAAAAATAAAGATAAGGATAATAGTCCGAATAGTATTTATAAAACTGCAAATCAAGATGAGTCTCATAATTGATAGACCAACATCTATTTGAAACAATTTTAGGAATCTAAGCTGAATATTTTCATATCATTTTAAGACAGTACATAGAAATAAAGGACAAAACTTACATACAAATATTAAATGAAAATGTCAATATTTTTAATATATTAACAGTTTAATCAAAAAGTATAATACAAATTTGAACAAAGGTTAAATAATTTTAAAAAATCATGTTAATTAACTCAACTGAGTATTAAATATGTCGTAGAGAAGTCATTGTGAAAATTTATCCAAAGTCTTTTCGAATATGGAATGTAACGCTGGTACTCAGGGAGGCGTTACCATGTTGACTATTTTAGGGCCAAATTTTTTCCCCAGCTGCCATTTCAGGGTCTGCATTGTTGACCCATACCAAGTGCTGAGTGATGCAGTGTTGTCACACTCACAGTCAACTTATTTATACCAAATGGATATATATATAATGGGACAACAACCAGCAGTTGTATCAATCACGTTTATTAGAATTATTAAATGTTGCTATAATTTTTCAACACTGATTGACCCAACGGGTCACGGTTTGTCTAATAGACCTTAAAATCAGATATATAATTTCATCAACCAATATAAAGAGAGAATTTAAAATTTTGAAAAAAGGAGTAAAATAAGCACAATTTTTGCATAATGTATTATACATCTATTATATCTTTTCATGGCAAAATTAATGTTACGAGAGTAAAATTTTTGATTAGCAAATATTTTAAATTCAAGCATCATAACCTTTATAGAACTTGATTTTTATATAAGTGCACTATACATTTTTCATTAAGTTTTATATTACTTTTTATAGTAAAATGGTTCTATAGCAAAAACAAAAATTATTAAATTCGAAAATCTTTTTATATACATCATGAAAATTATAATAAATAACCATAGAAGTACTTAAACTAAATATATTTTTATTAAACAGCTAAAATAATAATTATTCTTACATTGACTACAAATTTATTGTCTTTAAGGAGAATGTGATGAAATAGTAAACAAAATTTATTTTAATGAGAAAAAATAAAATATGAATAAATTTGTATTAAATCATAAATGTACTTTTTTCAAAAATTGCATAGATCATAACCTTATTTTTATCACACATAGTTTAGTACCAAAAAAATTTATCCTCAAAACCACATTAGAAATGTTAATAAAATCTTTTTAAATGTTTCCAACATCAAGATAATCTTGTTTCTTTTTTACTCATATTTGTAATTGGTTAAATGTTTCATTCATTCATTTATTTTTTTTTTACATCATTACAAAAATGGTTCAAAGAACATTTCAAATAGTAAAAACAAAAGAAATTAAATAAAAGAGTTTGATTCATTACAAAATTTCTATCAATAATCAATAGTATGCCAAGAAGTAAAAATAATGTCAAATTTATTGCATAATATCTTTACTTTTTTTTTCTTCCCAGGTTTTGAGCAAGTAGCTATTTTTAAGCATTAATTTCTGACATTGAGATATTTTTTTCTTTGCTTTGAATGCTGTAAATTTGAATGAATGACTTTTGGCAAGTGTTCAGTTATGTTTCCCAAATGAATCAGCCAATTTTATTTGATTGCTTATACTTTAACACTGACCTGTTTATTGCTGAATACAATCAACAATATCAGTAAATTGAAACTACTCTATCAAAACATAATTAATAAGATTAACACATTCCTTTACATGTAACCTTACATATCAAGTCCCATATAAATCAGTTTAAGTAATTGCTACTTTAAATTAATCAAACTGCTTTGTTTTTGTTTTGTTCTAAACTTACAGCTTGATTGTTTTTGTAACTTAATGAACCATTTCCATTAGATAATAGAGCATTTAAGCCATGTAATAGAAATTCTATTACAGCAATTTCAGTGTTTATAGCACTAAACAGTGATAAAATTTTAAAATGCAAAGTTTGTATGCACATATAATACCTATATACTACATATAATACTTTTACATAAAAGTTTGAAATTGGTGAGTAATGACTATTCCATTTTTAACTTTAAACCTAATAAAACTTCAGTCGAGCACTACTGGGAATAACACCACGTTATAACACTTTACTTAAATTTAGTCATTTATTGAGAATCACACATGTGGATATTGACTGCATAGACCTAAACTTATTTTGGTTAGACCAAATGTTTAGTATTTAGTGGTATAGCTAGAGTAAATGTCATCTGGGGCAGTCTGCTTAAATGTCACCCTCCCCTGACTCCCATATCACCCCATGCTGAATAAACAAAACAATTCTGAAATAGATCAGGAAGCCCTGTAAATCCCCATTAATAAACTGGTGGAGCAATATCCTCTCACATACGCTTGATGAACTTTGATTATTGGAGGTATGGGGTAACCAAGGAGAGTTAGTTAGCATAAGTCAAATTAAGAAAAGCCTAGAAAAAAACCTTATAAAACTAGGTTTTTCTTCAGACTAAAGCCCTCTCATGGCAACCTGTAATGCCATAATAAATAAATTGTATTTACACCTCAGCTTGCCATTAAAATTTTCTTTGGGTAACAATGTGTTACCTGGGATGGACCACACCCATCACCCAATAGCTACAGAAACTATTCCCTGATATTATTCCCATAAATGTCAGTTAAAAATTGAATGCAATAAAACAAGCAACGGTCATCTAACAGTTGCCAAACTATGAATTTAGAATGCTAAAGTCAATGCACTTACCCAGTCATTGTATTGCATTAAACTTTACAGCAGTCAAATTATATAACAACTTCAAAACATAAATCTAGAAAAATTTAATTAAAAAGAAGTTGGGTTTGTAATGAAGAAACTGTTTTGAGAGGGTTGATTGTTTTTAAGAGGCTAAGTAACAGATGAGGCTTGATTGTACATCGATGTAAAATGACTAATGGACACACTATACTATCACCAAAGCTTATTTTTAGAACCAAGTTTCAAAACAATACAAGTCAATCCAAAACCAAATATATTAGGTTGTACCAAAAGTTTATAAGAATTCTTTGATTTGAAGCCAGATGATTAGTACTGTCACAAGATCCAAAAGCTTTCAGACCAATGGCAGAATATCTTTTAAAATGATGGGCTTTTTAGGAATAATTTGTTGTTGTTTATGTTACTACTTGACGCGTAATAAAAATTCAATATTTTTACAAGTATTTACAAACTTTTGGGACAACTTAATAACAATGCAATAAAGCAATTCATTATAAAAAACAAAAAAAATCAATGCATAATCAAACATTGATGGAATAAAATGATGATATAAGTTTTTTTTTAAATAATTTTTAATTTGGAAAGAATTTGAAAACTAAAACAAAAAATTACTCAAGTCATAAGAATTATCAGTTTAATTGGTTTTAGAAAGAAAAATCTACACATATATTTAATTCGATATTAATGGTAATGCGAAATTTAAAAGGGTTTGAAAAATAGACACAGACCATGAATGGAATACAATGGTACAGCGTAATCTACATATTAATTTTAATTCAAGAGTGTGATTTTCTGTCAAATTAAATAATTTTGAAAATAAAAACAATATTCATAATTCATATATCTTAATTTGCTGCCTAATTGACACTAAAATAAATGGGGTACTTTTTCAAATTTTAATCTTAGCATGATTTTATTCAATAGTTTCTTTCTGGGTTTCTGATTTTTAATCACAATATTTTTTTTTGTTTTAGAGATTAAAAATCAATTATTCAGTAAACTCATTCGAACCCAAATAACAATTACACATTGAATTTTTAAATGATTTTGATACCAGAGACTGAACAAGTCTTTGAAGAAATTATCAAGCAAACAAAATTTAATAGTAAACAATTTGTTACCAATTTTTACTGGTACACAATTAATCAAATATCACTAGATTCATTTAAAATTTTTTTTAAATTCTGGGTCAAATTGTACAAAAGAATTTTTTGCCATGGTTGGATGTCTACTGAAAAAGTTGCTAGGAGTGTTAGGTCAGTGGTTAGGACGTTGGACCAACATTCAGGGCATTTAGCCAGTTTGCGTTCAATACTGAGTGAAGGAAGACTTGTTTGGGAGCAGTCCTGACGAACCATGAACTGCGAAACAGGTCTGTAGATGGACTGCAAAATTATATATAAACGTGTATATATATACTTAACAAGAAATTAACTCAATAAAATATGAATTGTTCTCATAGCCGAATGGTCCTAGATGTCAGTCTTTGATCATGAAGGTCTTAGGTATGAATTTGGACAAGTTGCACTGATGATTTCTGGAAGAATGAATAGATCTATATGCAAATATACAAATTATTTATTGATGTTAATTTCTAATTATAATTAATACAGTTCATTTAAAAA
>JAUZSX010294490.1:0-28474 GCA_034780655.1 Idiosepius hallami
TTACCCTTCACCTAGATGAACTGCTCTCCCGAGCTAGCGAGCCCCATCTGCCCGAGGCTGCTAAAGTGAAAGTAATGGTTTTGACTGGGATTTGAATTCGCGTAACACAATCTCACAGCCCGAGCTTCTACCAATGCTCCACCGTCGCTGCCTTAGCCAACATAGTATTATTTATACAGAAAGCCAACATAGTATTATTTAT
The DNA here is from genome assembly GCA_034780655.1 of Idiosepius hallami. Lineage (NCBI taxonomy): Eukaryota > Metazoa > Mollusca > Cephalopoda > Idiosepiidae > Idiosepius > Idiosepius hallami. The sequence goes on from JAUZSX010294490.1 coordinate 203, forward strand.
ACAGAAAGTATAGTATTATTTATACAGAGAGGCAGTCGACGTGGCTCAGTGGATAGACAATTGGACTTTCGGACTGTACTACGCGGGTTCGAATCCAAGTTGTTCCGTCTCCGTTCACATGTCGACTAATACCCTTGGAAAAGGTGTGAAACCCCATTTTCCTTATAGATATGGGTTAAATAGAGCAAGACCTCACCAGCGGATGTAGTGGATGAAGGTGGTGATGGTTGCAACAGAGGATGGCCTCCAGTCGTCGTGGTTATGTCCATGCCATTGGAACCAGGTCCTCCTCTGCCAAGGAGCCGTTAAATTTTTCTAAATTTAAATGACTTCAATTTTGTTCTTATTCAATCTATTCATAAGACCCTCTTCCAAACTATTTTGCCAGTTTTTAGCTTAAAGACTTGAATTTGATATATCGTGTATTCGGACCTGTGGAAGAAATGTGATTTGGCTTTGAGCCAGTACGATAGGATCTAAGGGTTCAAACTTCGATAGTTGATTGCCTGCAGATCAAATAGTATGGGTTTGGTGCCCCATAAACTGCCACAGTCATACTCGACCACGAGTGACCGCTAAGAAACAAATAAATAAATTTATACAGACCCTTGTATACCTAAGATGTACATAAGGTAACTCAATAAAACGAGGTAAAATATATTTGTGTTAAATAATGAAAAGGGGACTCATATTTGGATCAGGATTAAAGATTACAAGACAAAATGGAGTTTGTGGATTGATGTATAGTTTTTGGGTGATCTGTGTCTTAGCGTTGTTCAAGCTCGCGGAATTTGATAGGATGTGCGTGACTTAGGTTAAGCATTGAGGCCTGTTGATCCGAGCAAAAATACGACACAATAAAGGAAATACCCGGATAAATAAAACAAATAAATTGAAGCCTCGTCGAGTTTTCCCGTTTATGTTTCTTTGGCCAACAGAAGATAAACCGTCGTTACCCAAGCGAACGCTGATATCCTTAAACATACATCGTATCAACGTTGTTGACTCCAAGACAATTGTCGACCGGGCTAGTATTTCTGTCGTCAGATCGAGATAATAAAGCTTGGAAAATGAATGAAAAACACCGGGAAACGCTTCTGTTTGTTGTTGCAATTTTGTATATCTAAATTTGTTTATTTGTGCTTTACGGCATATCAATATTATAGGTCATTTAATGCAAAGAACAATCATTGTATTCACAAGTAGTTTTCTTTTAATAAAACAATGTTTCATATTAACCAATAGCTGGAATGAATGTAGAGATCCATGCCTTTCCCAAGGGTAACAGTCCATTATGACTGGGATTCGAATTCGCATATTTTTATATTTGCTACGTAAACTTACAGAAATATAGATCAATATACAAGTATCGTTCCAAAATGAATGCCTTCTATGATTTTCTATACCAAGGTCGTTCCAAATGTAACCCAACCTATGTATTTTTATATACTTCCAAAAATAATGCCTCTTATTGTTTTACATACGTTGTTTGCTGCAAATGTTACCCCTACTATTGTTTTATATACTTGAGTTGTTCAAAAAGTAATGTCTCCTAATTTGTAATATACTATGGCTGTTGCAAAAGCATTGGCTCGTTTTGTTTTATACACTGGGGTTAGTGTTAGAGTTGTATGTTAAAGTCTATTATATATTTATATTAAACAGTCACTCTAAAAGAAATTTCACGTATTGCTTTATATGCGAGGGTTGTTCCAGAAGTAATGTCTCCCATTGTTTATTTAGCCTGGAAGGATAATAGAGGATTTAAATTGTCTTAAAATGTTTACTGAAATTATGTATTCATGTGGTTAATGCTTCATCTCTCCGTTGCAAATATTTCGGTGTGAGACTTTAAGAAAGAGACCGTGTCATAGCTGCGTTTTAGTAGCAGCGATGGGTAAGTAAATTCAACATATGATCATACACCTGCACGCGTGAGTGTTTGCAAAGCCGATGGGGTTGATCTCAGCATAGTTAGGACATTCGTTTAACGATTTCAGAGTGACAATAAAGATGTGAGTAACAAGGCATGCGAAATTGAGACTCTCGTTAAATTGTATTGAAAATAGTCGTGACTATTAATAAAATAAATTCTAAATCACTAAAGATCTTAAAATCCGTCATTGTAACTCTTTCCACTTATAAAAATCAACTTTTATTAATTTTGGAATATCACTCCTGTAATTCATTTTCTTTCTTTCTTTTTTACTGCATGAATAAAAAATATGTCTAAAGATTTTCAATTATTCTCTAAAAAATATTAATATTTTTCCAAAATGAGTTTAGCTATGTCAATTTTGTAATTTTGCAATACTTGTTAAGTTCTGTCAGTCTCAGTAAATTTTCTATAATTGAATCATTAGGTGTATTTATTGTCTGTAAAAAGCTTGGTGTTATCGCAAATTACCCACCCTTTATTTCATCTTATATTCTTTTTTTTTTTAATTTATATCAGGGAGGTCCGCTTACCGCAGTGGGTAGGCTTTTGGACTTCGGAATCATAGTACATGGTACCATTTATATTCAAAATTGTAGTGAGAAATTTTACCTAAATTTCTCTGGTCGTCAAAACTCATCGACGCAAGAATAAATAACAACAAAACATCCGATAATTATAAACCTAAACAAAATATTCAACGAATAAAGGAAAACACAGTTACATACAATACTACTCTTCGATAATATTCAAGAAAACAGTTCGGTAGTTAAAAGTCTCATTTGATGAAAACGTTCAACACAAAGTTCCTTACTCACATAAGCAACATAAACAACTTTCTTAATATACATTTTAGTGGCCTCAACTCAATGGCTCTCCTTACCACCGCGTTTTGAATATTAAAGGAATAACATAACTTTTTAAAGATTGATGAATTTTGATTAAATTTTAGGATTTATCTCACCTTAATGCAGTCCTTCAATGGTATAATTTTCAGCTTTTTATAACTTATATTTCCTGGGATATTGATTTTTTTTTAATCTACAATAAAGCGATGGGCACAGTTTATATATTTTATACATGTTTTATGCGGACTATTGTCCTCATCTATATATGTGTTAAATTCACGATATTTCATCCAATTCATCTTTTGGCCTTCATATCGTATTTTCTTTACTTGGTTTGTTCACAAAGATTAAGACAATTCTAACTAGTTGAGCTTTTCAATGTTTTTTCATTCATTCTTTAGATTAATGCTAAGTATTCTGCTAAAAAATTCTTGCTATTTTCACATTTCTTTCTCTTTTTTTTCTCTCTCTCAGTTCTGTTGAATGCTCGCTGCCTTCGTACTGCTAAAAGGTCAGGTCAATAACGGTTGGTTTGTTTTACACGCTTTGTCCGCTTTTACATTTTGTTTTTGTTTCTTTTATATAGTCTTCAATCTTTTTTGTTATTCGAATATATAAACAAGCGTAAGGATTTATCGTTCGCATTGCATTAAATATGACTAGGATATAATATCTAAATTTATTGCCAATGAAAATAAAAGAAAAACTACAAGATCGTTACATCGACTAAGCCAAACACTAAAACTGGAACTCTTTTTTTTTTCACAGAATTTCACTCCATCAATTTTATCATAATTTGAAACCAAGTTTTTTTTTTTATTTTATTTTGCGTATTACGATGATTCTCGATTATCAAGTAATCATGGTCAAAGACATTTAGACAAATAAAAATATTAGACCATTTGTTTTAGAGTAATAAAATTACAACGAATTTAAAGTCCATTATTATGTTAAGAATACAAAGTTCTTAATGATTAAATAAATTGGTGATAATTGGCAAACATCGAACTATTTACTATGGGTCACAATTTTGTCTACAATTATTTTTTCAACTGACACTATATATTAATTTTACGATAAAATAGTATTTTTTTACGGTCAAATTACTTTGGAAAGATCATTTCCCGCCAGATCGCCGAAGTTATGCAACTCAGAGCTGGTTCGGTATTAAGATCGATTGTAACAATATGCAGCCATTGTGGGAATTAAACCAGCGATGGATCGGGTACAAAAATCACGGGACGTGGAGCTTTGACGCAGGAAATTGCATAATCCAAATTCTGGGCTTCTAGCAGAAACTCCAAAAGCTGGGAGTTTTCGTAAGAGTGGCGTAAATAGACTTTATAAAAAAGGGAAGGAGAAAGAAGAGGGGGAAAGAGTCCAGCTACGTGACAGACAAACAGCAACAGCCTGGTTAGACTGTTTTGCCCTGCAGAGGATGGCAAGGACAGTAAAGCATACAAAGAAAGTCTTTCGTCCTCTATTTTACCCACCCTCTCAGTCTCATTTGGGACGAATAACAAGAGTAGTAAAAAGAACAATTATAATAATAAAAACTGTTGAAACGAGATTAACATCATGTCACGTGTTTCACTATCTTGTATTGTGTATATGTATATATAGAGCGTAATATATTTGGGCAGCGACGGTGGAGCATTGGTAGAAGCTCGGACTGTGAGATCGTGTCACGCAAGTTCAAATCCCAGTCAAACCATTACTTTCACTTTAGCAGCTCGTTAGCTCGGGAGAGCAGTTCATCTAGGTGAAGGGTAACACCGAATATATAAAACCCGGCTAAGAGCACGTAAAAATGGCCTTGTGCCAAACTTGGGGGTGCTCACCAAGTAAATATCATAAATTCATTCTAGAAAAATGAAGATAGTTATTTATCAAATAATCATTCTTTGTCTTTTATAATGCAAATTTTCAACAGTTAATGCCTTTTCCCTGTTTATTTATACTATATTTTATGATAAGGAAATCATTTGGATAAACTCCAGAAAATAGTTGTGTCCGTTTATTAAATTATTCATGGTTTCACCTCAAACTTTCTGATGATTTAATGTCCAAATAATATAATAACGTATTAAATGCCTTGGTTGGTGCTGACTGTTGTTCACCAAGTATATATAATATTTAAGTGCATTTAAAAAACACTTTTTTCTACTTCTTCTAATATAACGATTTATCAAAGTTTATTTCTGCCCGTTTATTGTACAGGTGCAAAAGTTACGCCCTTAAAATTGATTTTAATGAGAAAATGAATAGTTTTAGTAGGCAACAAATCATTAATTTTTACATCCCAAGATTGATAGATAAAGAAAAAAAACTTGAAAAGAAATGTGAGTTGAAAACCTAAAATTAGTTTTAAAATTCATAACGCAATGAATGTTGTTAGTGAAAGAAGATATCTATGTATTTATTCGAACAAAAAGAAATCGTTTTACTTGCTTAAATTATTATTCTATGTAAAAAATCGTTATTGGACAGAAAAAGTATTTTGTTTTAAAAATCATTTTATGAAAATAAAAAATACGAACCCGACTTAAGGCAGATTTTAATATCAAACACAATTGGTAACTCGGCATGATTAAAAGACAAGGTCAATAAACCTTCTTATGTTGATTTACATTAAGATACGGAAACACATATTTTATATAAAGATATTATTTCTATCTATTTAATATAGTTGTACACAGAAATGGTGCAAGCTTTCGGACCGGAATATTTTTTTTTACGAACACGTATGTGATAAAATCAAAAGAACAAAAAGAAAAACCTTTAGAGCAGAAAAATTATAGAATTATATATGGTATAAAAAATTACTAATTTTGAGAAAATCAACTAATTTTACATTATAGAAAAAAACAAAAATATCTAATTATGAAGACTTTTATCATCTTTATTTTTATATGCAGATTATTTTTAATAATTCAAATAATAATACTGATCAAAATCTCATCTCATAAATTTAAACAAAGCGTATAAGTGACCCTTGTCAACTTATAAAAGCTAGAAAATATAGTCTTTTTGGGGTTCCATACATTTGTCTTTTTGCCTGTTTTATTTCTTGATAATTCTAATATTTTTAATTGAAAAGTTCCACACTTCCGTTTTATCTTCTAAGCATCATGGCATCAGTCCGCTTTACACAGACAGTAAGTCTTTTCTTTTAAAGTCTTTATTTTATTACATTTATAACATGTTCATTATTTTTTCAATTTTTATTAATTCTAAACCCTTTTTATTTATTTATATGAATTACATTTCCATTTAAATGTGCATTATCTTACTTTGCCCTTTACTGCCGAAACCTTGTCTCTTTTTCCACCCTTGCTGTCTCTGTATTCCCATAAGTTTTCTTCTGTGTCTCTACTCAAAATTATTAAATAAATGCACACGTTTAAACACATTTATATCAATTTTTGCTAATTATCTAAATATAGATATTTTTTAAGTGTCATAAGTAAAGACTCGCTATATTTTTCTTTGGGCCTTTTAACTTATTCGTTCACTTGTTCATCAAGGGTATTAAAAGGTCATTTGAATTTTTTTCTTCTATTGAGTTACATAAAATGATTAAGTTATTAAATTTTGATACATCGTCTTATATGATTCCATACAACTGACTGCATTAATCTATTTTATTTCTTTTGTTACATCAAAACCAAAACAAGCAGTCATAAAGTCTTTCAAGTTTTCTCTGTAGTTTATTGGTGTTAAGTGCAATGAAGAACGAATATTTAGTCACTAAATTTTATGGTGACTAAATATTCGTTCATTGCACTTTACACCAATACGAATTTCTTAATACTACTACGGATATTGGTCTGTCTTTTCATAATACATATTTTAATTTTTTTTTTTTATCTCAATAAGAAAATATTATGATTCGAATATAAACTGAAGTTCATCGTATATCACTAAAAAGTCTGGTATTTTTAATTTAGTTCTCAAAGACTACGAAAAGATTGTTTTACCTGTGTTTTCTATATTTAAAAAAAATCTTTTCTTAAATAAAACATAAGTATATTAATTCCACGTCCCCTTAATTTTATTGCTTATTCTTCATATTCATCTTTATCTCCTTAAATTTTAACTCGAAATAAGCTTTTCTAACTCTTGTTTCACAATCTGTTGTTGCCCTTGTTAAGAACTAACATTCCAACAACAGCACTTTTCAGATGTTAACATATTTTTATTAATTTACATCCGTATTTGTTTTTTTATGGAATTTTAAAAAATTAGTTTCATATTCTGACACTCTATTTGGTATGTGAATCTAGAACAACAAATTGTTTAGTTTAAAAGCTGAAGGTTATCTTGTTTCTGAAAAAATCTCTCTTTCTTAATAAAAACAACTTTATGAGGATATTTAAAACATTTGTAAGCAGAAATATTAAATTATGGTCCATGTTCTGTTTTCATTTTTATTTATTATTACTTTATAGAATATATATTTTTTAATCCTCAGACAAAAAATATTTTACAGTATAAAAATTTTCTTTGGAATATGAATCTGCCTCAATATCTGACATTAATTAATCCATCTTTTAAAAAACATATTTTTTTAATTGTATTTATATTTTTTTCCTTTTTTCAGGTGAGGCATTTCAGCTCATCTTCTGTGAAAAACAAACTTATAAAAGTATTATTTTTTTGTTTTACTTGTTTACTTTTACATTTGTTTTTTTACATAAAAAAAGTTTGTTTTTTTTCTTATGTTTATTCCGATTTCTTAGTGTACATGTAACATGCATCATAAATGGTGTGTGTTCAGGCACATAATAAGAATACTTTGGATTGTGTTTGAATTTTTATGTACGACTACTTCTGCCCTACAACCATACTTTGTTATGGCAGTGACTAGTATGAAATTTATTTCCAACCAACAGACTTTAACCAGCATTATTAAAGTCTAGTACAATAAAAAAACCAAAGTTTTCTGTAAGGAACTCTGAGTGCACAATTCCATAACAATCATCAATATGTTGTTTCCACTCATGCAGATGCGTTGGGATAAACAGGAAAGTTGGTGAACTGACTCCAAGGTTGGCGATCATGGGCCAGATCCTCTGCCTGTAATGGGGTAACTCCCCGTTGCCGGAGGTCATCCGTCACGACGTCAAGCCATCTGGTGCGAGGTATTCTCAAACCGGACGTTTTTGCCTCAAACATCAGAATGGTTTGTGTGGGGTGGTTAGGTGGATGGCACAGCACATGACGAAGCCAACGGATGTGTTTTGTGGCCAGGAGAGAGGCTTCGGGCTGGTTTGAGCTGACTCTAAGCCCACGTTGGAGATTTTCTGAGGCCATCTGACGTTTCCGATGATTCTGAGAGCCTTCAATCCTTGAAGCCTGGGTCTTGGCTCAATAACATAGCCTTTAAATTAGACCCAGGCTTCAATCATCAAAAGCATTTTGGGAATTATCAATTGATTTAAAATATTACAAGGTTTAGAAGGATGAGCTTTACCACCATTATAAAAAAATATCCTTCATAAATTTTATATTTTCTACAATGGTAAGGATAAACATTTTTTGATATTGGTAATTGTAATTACTAAAGGTTTTTATCATTAAGTTATTTGGACTTCTTATCTTCATTGTTATTTTTCTAACATTTCATCCAATAGTCTTTGAGCTTCATAAGAAATTATTTTATTATTCTTGTAAACTTTCATGTAAGAGTCTTTTAACTGTGAACTTAATCTTTTATCTTGATGTAGATGACTCAGATCACAAAGAGAAACATGTCTCAAATTTTTCTTTTTTTCTGTCCAGCCTCCTGTCCAGGTTTTTGGGATTGAAGGCCGCTATGCTTCTGCCCTTTACTCTGCAGCTTCAAAACAAAAAAGCTTGGACACTGTTCAAAAAGACCTGGGAGCTTTCAAGGTTGGAAATTTTAAAAATTCTATTTTGTATGTTGAAAAAGATTAATCTTTATAATATTACACATCAGTATGGATTCAATGTTTATATTTCAGACTCATTGTTTGTCTAAATAATGAATAATAATACTTATACCAATTTCATTAAAAAGAAATTAGGATGCAACCTATTTTTTTTTAATTAGATATTTTGTTTATTTGGAAAATTACATAAATAAAAATCTATTTCTGTATGTGGAATACAAAAAAAAGACAACTTGGCATCTTTTTTGGTGGGAAGAGTATTGACAGTTTTGTAGTGTCAGTTTGATTTTTAAATTGAATTTTAATTAATGCTTGAAAATACATTTTTATTTTAAGCATCAGAACATTTCTGGTATCATTTGTCGAATTTTTTTTCACAATTTTTCATCTTAATATCTTTTTGAAATTTATTTATATAGAGATTGGGAATTGTAGATTATTTTTTGGTTCACTTTTATTAAAAATTAACATTTAAGAATGATTTTCAATATTTTGAATAATTATTTCATTATATTAATAGTTTTTCTCTTACTCAACTGGTAGCCAAAAATCATTCTTTTCTTATTTTTAATTGACTTAATGCTAAAAAATTTCATGCTGAAAATTTCCATAATTCTCTTTGGAATTAAATCACTAAATCTGATCCAAACATGAAAAGTGATTAATTTTTGTGATATTTGTCTAAACTCATTATAGAAGGGTGTCACTTCCGTCTGCTTTTCAATAGCCACAATGACTATCCATTTTACTTGCTTCCATTAAGATATCATGTAATGAAAACTAAAATAGAAATTTTTGTCTCTTCCTAAAAAGTTTTCATTTTAAATCATTTAATCAATTCATATCTAATAAAGTTTAATAAAAATATAAATTAATGCTAATCATTAAATTAACAAAAGTTTAAAAAAAAATGTTTTCTGACTAATACTTTGAAATAATCCAAAAAAAATCATTTCAAATTACAGGTTTTTATTTTCTCATCAAATAAAAACCATTTTGTCAATGTTTTTTTTTTTTTTTTAATGTTGATCTGAAAAATCTTCTTTTGTTCTGTGAAGGTCTTAACATGTCTTACCAAGCAATTGTGGTATGTGAACGGGTCAACTCAATTGTTATTATTTTTTTTTATTAGTAATTTACTAAAAAGTTTGATATGTTGTAAAACAAATCAAATTAAGAATTGACCAAAGATTTTAACTTTTCTTTGTTATTTAGTTAAGAACTTTAGATTTAATGAGATAAATTCAGTTTGTGGAAGATAATGGATGTGAATTTTGTTTTTAAAAAACAAAAGAACCAAAACCTTAATTGTAATTTTTTTTTTTAATAGGAACTGATGGCAAAAGATTCTGCTTTGGCTGGATTTATTGAGAATCCAGCGCTTAAACGCAAAGAGAAAGAAGGTAAGAAAAGTTATTAGCATTTCTATTATCTTTAATTTGATGTAATACTCTCATTGAGTTTACTGGTCTCATCGTTATCAACTAGATGAGTTACTCTTCTGAGTTAATGAGCTATCTGCCTGAAATAGCTGAAATGAATGCAACGGTTTTTTCTGGGATTAGAAGTCCCATAATATGATTCCAAGCTTTTACAACTACTCCACTCTTGCTTTTAAGGAACATATCAATTTGGGTAAAATTTTATTAAACATTCTTGTCTTATAATGAAAAACAAACACATACAAACATATTTATTTCCATCATTATATATATGTAGATACTAAATGTTTCCAGTCAATTTAAATAGGAAAAAGACAAAAAGAAAAAAAATTGGATGTTTTTTGTTTTAATATCTGGACATATGTTTTCATAATTGTATAGCATTATCAATGGATTAGATATAGAAAAAAATCTTTTTGCTTATAAAGTTATCTTCATATTTTATCCATTGATAATGTCATACAATTATCTAAAAATGTCGGATAAAGATTTATAGTGATCTGTTTGTTCTGTAAGAATATAAATCATCTTTGGAACTTTGCTAAATTTTTTTTTTTTTTTTTTTTTAGTGATTTTAGGGGACGTGGCAAAGAAGATGAATTATTCTCCTTTGGTTGCAAACCTTTTTGGTATGTATTTTTTTATTGGTTGTAATAATTGAAATAATATGAATTTCATAGGTTAAAAAAGTTTATTCATGTAATTACTATTTGAAGTGTATCTTTTAATGAAAATTTACATCTATGTTTTGCTTAACTTTTTCTGCCGGCCTTTGTCAGGTGTTTAACCATGATACTAAATAAGAACCCAGTGGAATTGAAACCACTATTTTCTGACAATGCTCACCTGGAAAAGAAGAGATCTAACACCTATCTACTATGCCACCCTCACCTCACTCCGAAAATAAAACGTGTTACAGAAATAACCTAGAATATAATTAAAGCAACCAGTGAAAAATAAATGTGAATTCAAAAATGTTTACAAGTTTGTTCATATGTCTTATTTTAGATATCTTTTAAAGTTTTATTTTGTAATCTTCTATTCAACATCTCTTTTGATGATACATATGATCACAGTCTATCTTGATTACAGTAGCTGAATTAAAATTCAAATGAGTATTTAGACTCTAGCTTCACTCCCAGTTCTAAAACAATTATTTACATAACTAATTAACTTCAATTGTTAAAACTATATTAAGCAATTTGTTAAAATATACAGCTTTTTATATAAAAATATTTTGTAGATTCTTTTAGATTAGGGTTGCTTTAAAAGTCAAATGATTTTGATGTCCAGGGCTTTGTTTTTTCAAATTATATCAGTTTTATCTCTACTTTTAAAAAGTTTTTTTTTTTAATTTGACAAATGAACTTTTTTGTAAGTAATTCAAATTGTTGTTTTCTTTAATTGCAGGTGCACTTGCAGAGAATGGCCGAATCCGAAAGTTGTCTGGTGTCATTGGTGCTTTTGATAAGATTATGAGTGCTCATAAAGGAGAAGTCTTTTGTACTGTTACTACAGCCAAGGTAAAACAAATTGAAATCAATATTGAACTTTAACTGGAAGGAAAAATATTTGTATATTTTTTTATCTACCTTCAGCAAAAGTACAATTTTTCTTTTTAAATTGATTTAAAACAATTCTTTAGAGTAAATATTGATCAATTAATTGTTTTAAAGTTTTCAGAATGGAATTCAATTAGTATCATGAAAAAAATGAAATATAAATCTTATAGATAGACTTAATCATTGTAATTTAATTCTAAGACTTAATCTAAATATTTTAGCATATTCATTATTACACAGATGTTAAGCTAGGATTATAAAACGCTATTAAGTATGTTTATCTAACTTTTCATTCTATTCTTTGCAGCCCCTTGATAAAGCCACTTTGAAAGAATTGAAATCTACTCTGCAGTTGTTTTTGAAAAAGAATGAAACTCTAGAATTAGATCTTAAGGTGAGTTCTTTGTAATCCTATTTAGTAATTTACATTCTGCCTGTCTGTGTGACACAGTTGTTCTGTTTTTTTTTTTATTACTATTTTAACATTTTTTTTTCTCTTTGATGTTTAATTAAAGCAAACTTTTTTTATTTCAGGTTGACCCAAGTATCATTGGTGGTATGTTGGTCAATATTGGAGACAAGTATGTTGACATGTCAATGGCATCTAAAATCAAAACATATACAAATCTGATTAAGCAAGCTGTGTAAAAGAACTTGACTTTTTGTAAAGTCATACTTTCCTAGTATTTTACTTTACTCACTTATTGTATAGAACTAAAATAAAAATTGAGAATTAATTCTGCTTTGTTCATATCTTTTAATTGTTAAAAATATTAACCAGGCTATGTTACTAAAATCTATTTAATCTATTAGTAATTTATTACTAGTGACCTAAATCCCATCTAATTAAAGTAAATTTGCATATATTTAATTTGTTTCTTAAAAAAATTAATTCAATTCTTAATAAAAATCAATTTATTTTGTAAAATTTATTTACATTTATTTGTTCCCCCTTTTATCAGAAGAGAACAACAACTTTTCCTGTTGTAGACCGTGTCATTTCTTGCAGAGCTTCAATGGCTTCATCGATTCCCACTGATTTGGACACCTTAATTCTGAAAATATTTCAAAAATCATGGTTATTTATGGAATGCTTTACAGAAAATACATGTCAACATCATTTTATTATTTAAAATAAAAACTTACTTTAACAATCCTCGATCTAATTTATCAACTGCATCACATAAAATATGTAAAAAAATTAAGGAAAATATATTTAATGTCAAGTAAATTTTTTTTTTTGGACCCAAAATTAAAATTTTTTCATCAACCTGATAGAATACTTGCATTGTAACTCAAGGTTGAATCCTGTTTTATTAAAATGGTTTGTTTTTTTTTGCTTGTAATTTATTTTTTCATAGAGAAATAGCAACAAAAGAGTTACATGATCCAAGGCACACAACATTTGAAAAGATAAGTTCTTGATAATTTAATTTATTTTTTTTTTTTGTGTGGTACTTAATCTTCAGTAGAAAATCCAATTGAAGGATTTCAACTTCAAACCAACCAAAAACATTTTGATCAAGGGGAGTTAACCCAGCCCAAAGAACCATAGAATCATCACAGACTTTGCTTTTACCAATTACATTAATTGTAAGACTATTAAAGAGAAAAAAGTATTTTATTTAAGAATAATTATAATTCAAACATAATAAACATCAGTATAAGTATCCAGCTAGCAAAATGTAGTATACTGATCTAGAATTAAAGAAAGAGTGAAAAAGATATAGCAGCAACCAAACCTGTTTTTTTTTTTTTTTTAAATGAATAATAAAAAGGATATGTCTATATTGTCCATGTTGTGAATATGATAAAGTCCAAAGAGAATCAAAAAGGAAACAGACTGAACCACTTCGGAGGAATAATTCATGAGAGTCTGGGGGATCCAACTGAAACAAAAGGTCAACTTAAAATCATTATATCCATTATCTTTGGATAATGTTTCAATGATTATCTAACAGTATTAAAAATGTCATCCTTATTTTCAAAATTTATGAATAAAATGAATTTAAATAAGCCAAATGCAAACTTGTCCGACAAAAAAAATAAGATTATCAGTTTTAAGTTATGAAAATGTCAAAATTTGAATCATTGTGAATTAACTCAAAAAAAAATTTACTTGGTCGAGCACCAAACCCAAGTTAAGCATAAGGCCATTTTTACGTGCTCTATGTTTTTTTTTTTAATTTAGTGTTACCCTTCACCTAGATGAGTTGCTCTCCTTATCTGCTCAAGGCATCTAAAGTTATGGTTTTGACTGGGATTTGAACTCGCGTATTACGATTCCAGAGGCCAAGCTTTTACCAATGCTCCACGTCGCTGCCCAATATATATAATGTATAACTTCATTTCTTTAGTTTCAAAAATACAATATATAAAACTGTTTTCAATATAAATATTTATAGATAAAATATTAAAAATGTAAAAAAACAAAAGCTCTTTCTAGTAATTAAAACATACTTGCAAATCTGATTGCATTGTCACCCATTTGCCAAAGGATCCAAGACAAGATATAAATTCATGTTTTAAAGATGGCGTCAGGTCTTGGCTTTCTATAAACCCTTTATCTTCAGAGTCATTTAATTTTGTGGCTATGAAAATAAAACATAAGAAAATTAATTTTAAATAAATCCAAATGTATTGGGTCATTCTGAAAGTTTCAAGTGATTTTAATCTCTTTACCAGCAGGTCTTTTAATAAAATGTTTTGTATCTAGCAATTTTTTTTTTTTCAATATTTTATTTAGTATAGATAATGCAGATTAAGAATGAATCATGGTGTATATTTAAGAAAATTAGTTTTGGACACCCTTGGTTTCAAAATGCTATTTAAGAGGTTAATAGATATTATTGAATGCTTTATGTAACAGCTGAGATATTAGTAGAATAACTATGATAGTATTAGATGGTATCTGCTATTCAAAACATCATTAAGATCTGAAACAAATATGCAAATTATTATATTTTTTAGTATACTAAGCTTTTTCTCCTTTAGAAATGAGTAAAATGTCGTTGAAATATTTGTAAAGAACACTAAGTATTATTGGTGTATAATCTGTTTATATATTGTGATGTTTATGTATTTTCGAACTGCAAAAAAAAAAATAACCGATCAGACGCAAGCGGTTTTTTTTTTTACCAAGGGCAGATAATCAACATATATGGTTTGCAAAATTCAAATATTCCAATTTTGAAGATTTAAGTTTGTCTAAAAGACATTTGTTGGTAATAAAAATACTTTTCTGAATAATTCAATATTAGATGAAAACAAACATTTTTAGTTTTTTTAAAAATGCAAAAAGACATTAATTTTTTTAACTGTGTTGATATGATGTGCTTAATGTATCTAGTTATAAGAATGAGAAAACAATCAAAAAAAAAAACAAGGTTCAAAGCCAAGTATTTAAACAAAGTGAATTTGTAGTCGGAAAGCAGAAAAGCTATCTGAAAGAATTGCATGACAAGTAAACTTTTTTTCAGGATATTTAAAAATTTTCAATTTATTGTCTACAGAAATATTTCATAATTTTCTTTAAATTAAGTAATAAAAAAAAGTTTCTAAAAAGAAACTAAAATAAAAAATTAAGTTGATTTTGAATATTTCATTTTTAACAAAATTTTCAAATTATAACATTAATTACCTTCATAGTCTATGATACAATCAACTCCAAGACCTCCAGTTTCTTCCATTATACTACTTGACAACATATCATTCCGATAATTCAATTCGATTACTTGAGCTGAAAAGCAAAAATTTATAAAGAAAAATTGTTGACATTGCACTTATGTTTGTACTTATGTCCAACTATACACAAATGTTTATTCTTCAACAATAAAGATACTTAATTCAGATAAAAAAATGAATAAAATTACATCAAAAAATAACTATGAACATTAAAAAAACAAAACAATATAAGACCAAATAAAACAAATATATTTATAAAACTACTTCAGGTCAAACATAAATCAATTTGGAATGCATTCATTTCTTTGACAACAGAGGCATCATAACAGAACTCATTACAAATGACACAAGAAGATGCCTTGAACCATACAACGAGATTTAAAGTTTGACATACTCAGACCCATGCATAATTATGTAAATTCCAAAAACAATTTCAAAGTTTTGATTTATATAGATAAACCATAATTTTCAAAGAATGTTAACCAAAATAGAGTTAATAAGTTGAATCACTCATTTAAAAGTAAATTCAAATTAACTCAAAAATATAATCTTAACAATTTGTATTATTATTATTATTATATATATAACTTAAAGTTATAGAGACGAAACTGAAATGAGAAAATTAAATAAAAAATAAACTGGTATAAGACAGTTATTTAAAGCAAATTATTATCAAAATAATATTACTTATAGGCAACTATTTTTATAAACACTATAAATTATATTTCCTTGGTTCCAAAATGAATTTATCAAAACAATTTTATGAAAATTCTTGCTTTGATTTAAATAAATAGGACATTGTCATAAAAAAAAAAAAAAACTAAATAGAAAAAAAATCTGACTTTCATGATGTAGACTGGTTTTTTATTGGATAGCTAAAAAAAATCAACAGTTTTTAGATTTTGTTTTAAGTAGAAAAGTCTTAAAATTCTTACCTACTGCTGGATGATTAGAAATTATATATTTTCGTTCCTCTGCTGTATTTGCTGTTGTTATTACCTGAAGAAAATATTTATTTCAGATTTAAACAAAAAAAGTCTTTTTTATTAAAAATGATAAAAACAAATCAAAAATAAAGTATAAAACATCAAAAGGTAATTTTTTAAAAGTAATTTTATTAATTTCTGTTATAATTTTAAGTAAGAATTAACAGAATGAAACCAAAGAATTCTTCTATGATTTATAACACCTAGATTTATTTACTGTTCTGGGGTAGTTAATACCCCTATATCCATGGAAAATATGGATTAGTCTAGTTTATATAATTCCACGCATTCTACCTTCGAGTACACTCGTATGTTAACCACTTGCAGTGAACACCAGGACTCTTATCAAATTATAATAAACTCAACCATAATATTTACTGTGGAATAATTTGCAAGCCAATTTAATTTTCAAAACTTAAATTGTTTGGAAGACTCTGTGGTAAATTATTTTAGTGGTTATCACTATATACGATATCAATAGATGGCCTTGTGCCAAGGGTATCAGATAAAGTTAACCAAAACATAGTGAAAAACAGAAAACTATCTAAGATTTTGATCAAAGTCTGCAAAAAAATAAATTAATAATAAAAGACAACTAGATATTAAATACAAGTATAATGTTGTTATAGGCACGAACCGGTTCGATAGACCTTGAAACTTATTGATTGGTTCTAGGGAATGATGAACCAGCCCTTTATAAAAGGGGGGATGCAGTAAAATGTAGGTAGAAGGAGACACTTGTGGAAGAAGATGTACATGAAATAAAGCTATAAAAACAACACCCCTGGCCTTTGTCTGGCTTTCATTTTCAGGACATGAGCAGAAATGAGAGATTTCTTCTGATGGAAACTTGGAAGGGCCAGAAACTAAAACCAACTTCTTTCAAAAAGTAAGTAGCCCTTCAAATTTCAGCCTGAATCAGCCATCCACATAAATGATGTCATCATTTTACAAATGGAATTTATATCACACAAAACTATTCAAGGTAATTTATAAAAGAAATTTGAAATGTGAATCTTAATAGATTTTTTTATGATAGATCTAGTAAAGAAAAGAATCTTCATCATTGGCGGTCACTCATGGTCAAGTATCACTTTCCTCAGTCTTGCTCCCGGTGGGCCTTCAGATGATTAAAAGTAGCAGTGCGACTGGTAGATCGTGCTTTTTGGAGGCTGATTCTACAGTCAATTGTAGGATGGGTTTCCTTTCGTGAAGATGCCTGAACGTGATATCTTTTAAGGTTGGGATACTGATGCAGCCACCACATGGCCCCTTATCAGAGGACTGCCTGGTTCCAATGGCATGGAGAATGACAACAATGTGAGGCCATCCTTGTTGCAGCCTTCATCTTTCTTCAGTGCCGTTGTAGCATTGTTGTCAGCATACGCCATTGACGTCTTTTTGGATCACGCTTTGTCTTGAACCTCTCCCTTCAACCTTACTGCTATGAGTGACCCTCACAGGAGTTTCGGATGACATCACTCTCAGGTTAATTGGAACATACAAGATTCTCCACCATGACAAGAAAAGAAATGAATAATGGAATTAAAGAAAACCTTTTTATAGGATTATATCTAGTGCTATTTTTTTTCCTAATTAATAGTGAGTAGCCCTAATAGATTTAGTTAATTCTTTTAAAAAATCAATTAAATAAAATCTTAAAAAAGAATAATAAAAAAAGGGCCAGAAAAAGATTTAGAAGAACTAATTAACATTAATTCTTTGAATTACTTGAAGGTTAATAAAGAATGTGTGAAAGCCTCACCTTTGCTCCCCAATTGAGTGCCAATTGGATAACTATACTTCCAAAAGGCATGGCCCCTCCAATCACAAGCAACGTGTCCCCAGCACAAAGTCGACAAAGGCAGTGAAGAGCTGTATAAGCACGAACACAATCACCAATTCCACAGGCAGCATCCTCAAAACTCAACATTTCAGGTTTTTTCACTGAAAACAAAACCAAAAATTATATTTTTTTACATTCTATTGGAAGATATTTTATAAAACAATCTTTCTAGTTAGTGGGTAATAACTGAAAAGCTCTTTCCACCTTCTACCAGTTAAAATAATAAATAGAGCTGTGACAATATGCTTCCCGAATAACTAAGGCTGTGACAAGAAGACTCTATTGTCAAAGCCTCAATGATAAAAAGTATTTCAATATTTTCTCTTTAAATGTTTTATTATAATTAAAAGAAACTAGTTTCTTAAGTAAATTCATTTCTAAATATTAATAATTTTATTAAATTTTAGTGAATTCTCCTTCCAAAACCTAAACAGGACGAATTCCTAGACTTTTGAGTTTGAAATTAAAATGTAGGGCAAATAAATAAAACTACAATTATTTATTAATTTGACTTCCACTTGAATTTGATATAAATTTTTTTTGTTAATTTCTGTACACACTATTAGTCAAGCACTGTCTTTTTTTTATTTCACAAACTTTAATGTAAATTTCTCTCGTGTGTTCACCTTTGGTCTGCTTCTATTTAAGATAAAACTTATGTTAAATGTTTTGATGATTATTGAACTACCTCTATCATAATTGCAAAACAAAAACTATTAATTCTGGATGCTTCTTTCTTGAATTTTAGAAACATAAAACAACAAACTGCAACTAAAAAGTCTAAGTAATTCTTTTTTCAAGATGATTGATAATCCTAAATTCTGTTCCCTCTAAAAATTTTTTACTTTTACCAAAATGCATACAAATTAGTACGCAAACGTGAAAAGTACTTTTTTTCATGGCACTTTTTGTAACCTAGTGGTACAGAACTTTTAGAAAATAATATTTGATTTCATTGCTGATTTTGTCATAGAAAATAACATTAATGCAACTGAATCAATGTTGAATTATTTTTAGTTCCTTATTTTCTAAATGTTTTACTGCATAAATTCTTTTACTTATTGATTGATTTATTTATTTAATCAGCATATCAACTCTTGTTAGGTCATTTAATGCATATTTATATATTCATAATATATTCTATTTCTTAAATGATTTTAAAAATATTATATTTACTTGGTGAGCAGCACCAACCAAATTTGACACAAGGCCATTTTTTAAGATGAGTTTTTTTTTTGATAATTTTAAAAATATAATTTGATCCAATAATAAATAACATACCAATATCATATTCATGGAAAATACAAAACTCTGCACATCCTGGACCAAAACTATCAATTGGAAGAATACCTAAATGAAAGAAATTGTTAAATAAAAAAAAAATCATAGGTTAAAGTTATTTTGAAGCATCATAAGATTATTAATGTAAAGTCCCTAGGAAATAATAAAAGTCAATTTCTTATGCAACAAAAGAAAAAAAACAAAGTTTTAAACATATTTGAACTAATATTTTTATCATTATTATTATTATTATTATTATTTATGCACAAAATGCTTCACCCAAAATACACTCAGATATAGTTGAACCTGTGTTTGCTTGGTGCAATTCACTTTTCATTATCTTTATAAAAATTCTTTAATCGTTTAGTCAAAACCTAATTAAAATAATGCCTAATTTATATTCACCTGATATAAATCATCAATGAAAATATTTAATAGAAATTATATCAAACTGTATCTGAAGTGAAGTTATCTTGAAATAACTCGGGCTTTTTTATTAAAAAGTTACTTTGCTTAAATGACTAGATTTTTTTTTTTCTGTTTAAGAATTACATTATTGATTACATTGTTCTAAAGTAGAATTATCATTCCAGTGAGTTTTTTTTAATAACAATATTTTTACCATTTTGTATTTCTCTCTTTATATAAATAAATATAAGTTTATTTCTATTTATTTGGTTTCGCAGTTCTTTTTTTTTATTACAACACAGCACTCTACAGAATAATTGACCTTTAGTTGACCTTTGGCGACAAAATATTTTCATTTACTAGCCAAATACAAAAGTTACTAGTCAAACCCATGAAATGTTATTTCATTTTAATATTTTAAATAAACCAATAATTCAAAACTTAGTTACTGTTTAAGAAAGTATAATCCATTTCACCTTTGTAAAAAAATGTGGTTGAATGTCTTCTTGAAGAAATAGATTGTATATTGTTTTTGTTTTCCATTCTATTAAATTTTTTATTGTTTAAATAATTTGGCTTTATTCCTTTAATTAAAAGAAGTTGAAAAGACATTTTAACTTAGTATTTGAAAGATCATCAGTGAAAAAACAGTTGCTAAACAAATAAGTATTTTTTTAAAATTTTGTCGTCTTTTGGAAAAACCAGTGGCAAATGCAAGTATTTCACTAACAATGTAGGAGCAACATTTGAATAAAGAAAGAAACAATAGTCCAGATAATTCAAATGATATCATCTCTGAAAACCCTTCATAAAAATTCACTCATAAATCTTTGTCTAAAAACATTAGCTTTAATATACTGTAACTTGGAAATTGAATGCAGTTTACAAATCTGTTTGATTAAAAAGAATTTTAATTTTGCTTTTTGATATTTCTAATTTTCTTGTTTTCTTACAAGAGACTTAGTTGTGGATTTGAGTGTCTTAATATGATTTCCCAAAATTTGATATTTAGATGCTCAATTTCACGACAAAGTTTTTTGTTAGAAAACAAGAAAAAATTGAATTAAAAATATTAAAAACAAAAATGTAAATTCTTTATAATGAAACATTAAATTTTAATGAAATAACAATATTCTACCAAAATATACTAATCATTAAGTTTACAGATGATACATATTAAAAAAGCAATTAACTCATATTTCATATTTTTTTTTATTCTTATCTTTTTTTAATTATCTAATTAAACAAAAAGATACAGTTTGGTATTGACAGGGAAAATATAAAAGTAATTTTTCAATTTTTTTTTAAGGTAATAAGAGGGAAAGATGATAATTTGTAAACTAACAATTTATAAAATCTTAAATATATGAAGAGGTTTTTATTGTCTGTGACAAACTGCAGGTAAAACACTTACCTACAACTGCATCTCCAACTTTGAATGTTGAAACACCTTCTCCCAACTCAGTGACAATTCCAGCAACATCATGACCAACATTATACTGGTTTTTGGTTTCAGGATATTTTTTTAATAATTTTTCTAGAAACTATAAAAAAAAATTTTAAATATTAACTTCTATTTTAACCAAAATAGATTACACAAAATTCTATTAAATTCGATTGATCAATGAAATCCATTTCTTTGTTATATACATTGATATCCGTATCTAATGAATGATGGCTTATAAAGTAATAGACCTAATTATACTATGTAAATTAGAACTAAATACTGTAGCAGCTTGATAAAGTCATTAGTAGGGCTGTGACAATATGTTTTTATTAAAGAGTATTCTTGTTGTTACTTGACGATTTTACCATTTCTTTTAATTCTCTAGTTATTAGTAGGGCTTTAACAATATGCTTTATTAAAGAAAATTCTTGTTGTCATGAGACTATTTTGCGTTTTACCATTTCTTTTAATTCTGTAGTTATTAGTAGGACTGTGACATCATGTTTTTATTAAAAATATTCTTGTCACGCCCTTATTAATTTATGGCATAACAAAAATATTCTTTAATAAAACCATATTGTCTCAGTCCTAATAATTAGCAATTAAAAAACTGGTTGACAAAGTCTACTTTAGAAAGGTCTTTGCAAGAACTTTAAAATAGTAAAACTCTTGGTAAAATCAACTTTTTAAGAAACAAAAAATTCATGTGAATCTACAACCTATCTCACTCTCATAAAGAGTTTAGTTAAATATGATTTTCTTTTTTACAGAATAGATAGAAACCAAAGAGAAGGGAGATAACTCGAGATTGGTGACGGTTGGGTTAGAAAAGAATTAGTCATTTCTTTTAATATTTGATTTTGTTACAGTCCAGATTTGGTGTAAGTAAAAACAAAAATATTTACTTTAAAATTTGGAGACGAGAGACCACAGGCTTTGACTTTCACTTGAATTTCATTTTTTCCAGGGGAAGGAATTGCAATCTGTGAAGTAAAACAATTTGAAAACATAAAAAAAATATGGAAATTTGTTTTTGATTTCTTTCCAATATTCAATATGAATTGATGATTTTTTTACCTCTTTTGGATTGATTAAATATTATTTATTTCAAGATGTTTATTTATAATTATTATTACCATTATTACTATTATAAAAATTATTCTGATTGTGAGTAAATCTGGCTGTTCTGAAGTACAAGTTCCGCTTGTGGACGAGGTAGCACATCCAGAGCTACAAACCCAAAGGTCTATATCACTCTAAAGTCAACAGACACCAAAAGTAATTATTCCAAAACACTTAAAGACAGCATCAAAAAGTCATTCTATGAAGAACTTGTTAAATTTTAAAATTTAAACAGTTTCAAAATTTTGTTTAATTTGTTTGGTTTTATGGAATATCAAGCTTTTTAGGTCATTTAATGCCGAGAACAATCAAATTTTAGGAAACATTCTCTTTTATCTACACACAGATTTTTTAATATCCAAATATGAATGCCAAAAGAAAGTCTAAGATTTGAATCACGTATTACAATTCTGACGCTTGCTTGCCTATCCACTGTCTCAAGTAGACTTTCCAACGGTTTCAAAGATAAAGTAGAGTTTTCTTAAATTTTAACAAAGTTTAGTTTACTGAAAATAAAAATAAACACTTATATGTACAAATAAATAAAAGCCATGTGAAGCAGTATACAAGGCACACTTTTTTTTTCTAAAAATATATTTTTAAATTCCCCTGTAATATAAATATAAAATTCACAAGCAACCATTCTACTACTATGGGAGGTGCAGGTGGAAGATGATGCGACACTGTTCACATGTTGTGTCATATGGGCCTAGTGGGCCATCGTTAGTTATGTCGTAGTTCGATCTCTGTAGCATTTATTGTCGTGAACAACACAGTTGCTTGCCAACCAACAACAATTCTACTTAGCAATATCTATGAGCTTAAACTTTAAAATAACCCCATGAGCATCGTAATATTTTTCCAAAGCGGAGATCTTACACATTTGTGTGACAATAAAACTATCATTGAAGGCAGTGAATATTGTCACAATGAATAAAAGCCAAACAGTAATTGGTTGGATTTAAAGACAAAGGGCTAACCAAAATTCCAGTTCAGCCAGAACCCAATTTTTGAATTGAGATTGAAATAAATTGATTAATTAATTAATGCAACTCAGTTTTACAAAAAAATTACGAAATTTTTTTTAGGATTTTATACATAATTATTTTTAAAAGTGGTAAATTTTTATTTTCGACAGTAATTTAAACCATATTTGAAAAAAATATTTTTCTTGTAGATTTTGTTATCCTGCAAAAATATCTAACCTTTTCCGTTGAAAATCATTTCACCTACCCAACACCTAAATCCTTCTTCCCCCAACTAAACCTAAAGATTTTTTTTACTAAAATTAACCTTATATTCCACCCTAACCCAAACAGTAATCCTAATTACAAACTAAAAAAAATGTGAATTTACGAATTCCAAATCATTCAGAAATGAATGCATTAGAAAAACAAATTTCTTTTAATCCTTTCGACTCTGTTAGCCGTTCTAATAAAGGACCAAGTTAGAGGGAATATATCAACGTGCCATTTTTTGTCTTAGCCTCCCCCCCAAGGGCCGATATATCGGCCCTATAGGGTTCAAAGGATTAAACGGAAAAGAAATACATTATTAGTTTTTTGTAAATAAATTATCTCAGGATTTCATATAACATAGGAGTAATTATTCTGCCTTGAATTCGGGTCAAAAAAAAATACTCCAAAAGTTACACCTACACTTTTATTTTTTTTTATGAATATAAATAATGGTTACATATTATTTTAAGAAATGGTAGACACAGTTTAATCAGTGCGCGCAGAGCGCTGCAGTGCGCGCAGAGCGCTGCAGTGCGCACCAGCACCACAGCCGCACAGTCAAGACCTTGGCACAGTGCATGAAGATTGGTTCACAGCTCAGATACCGATAAGAAAATAATTGAAACAATTCATCAAATATTTTTTGTTACGTTTTAACTTTAAAAACGGGGGACGACCGACTGGACCTACAGGGAGGGGCGGGTCCCGGTACCACCCACAAGTCATAGCGAGCAAGAAGACTTTTAGAAGAATGTTGTATGGAAAATCATATTTATTTTATTTTTTTTTTTTGTTCATCGCACCACGCACCACAATCACCATGCACAACCAAGCATTTCAACCCAAGGCCTTAGTAACTAAAGGTAACACATTGACATTTCGAGCCTAATAAGTTTTTTGAGTGACTATTTAGGTAATATTGCCAAGTCAGGATCCAAAGATCGAGGTTGAAAGATTGTTGTGTGTGTCTACTTTCGCTTTAATGCCATCAGGGCCGATATATCGGTTCTTTAGGGTTTAAAGGGTTAAGAATGAAATAAAAATTAATTAAAAATAAAACTTACATTATTTTCTAAAATAAAATTCGGTTCATCTTCATCTTCAGTAGTTGTAGCGAATTTCCAAAACACAGCTTTCATGATTAAATTAAATAACTAAAAAATTAAAATAATTTTTTTTAATTTGGTGTAATTTAAAAACGCATTTTTTTCATTTATTATTTAAAATGTTTATCTTAAAAATTAAAATTAATGTTCAAAAAAACAAATTGAGGATAATTAATTTCAAAGGAACAATCTTTTGAAAACAAAATGTATAAACATAAAATAAACTTTTAATAGCAAGTTAAAAATGTTACCTTTTCGAATATTTCTATTTATTTATAAAAACAGAAAAGAAATTAAAAACCAAAATTGAAAAACGGCCATTTTTTAATGCAGAAAACAAACAATTTTTGAAGACATCCGGTTCTCCATTCTGTACTTCCGGGTTAATATAAAAACTAACGAAACCGGAATTGTTTTTATCAATTTATTTATTGTATTTTAATCTTTGTTATTAGTTTTATTTGTAAATATTATGTATCCCTTTATTTACCATTTTATTATTATTTTTATAATTGTCTCTCTATAATTCACTTTCTAAATAGTTACAACCTGTTAACTTCATGGTATGAACGTAGAGATAAACGTAAACGATGTATTTAAAAATTTGAAACTACCAAACAAAAACTCGCGCATTAGACGAAAAAAAATTATTTATTTATCACTGATTTAATAAATATTCCTTAATATAGATTTTATCTTTAAAAAATGTTATAATTAGAGACTTGTTAATTTTGGTGTTTAAAAGAGAAAGGGGAGACTACTCGAGTGATTACGCAGACGCACAAGAGTTGTTACAAAGAAATTGCTTTCTGTCACTCAACTTTCCACTCAAGTAAGGAATTTGACGACAGTGAGAGACGAGAACACTACAAGAACTCCTGGTAATATGAGGTTCAATGTCGAGTCTCTTACTTCGTTGTTGTAGCTAAAGTAATAACTAACTGTTTCTAGACGAGTTGTGGATAGGGTCGGTGGTCTCGTTAGGGCCCTCACGCAGACCCCACAGTTTCAGAGGGGCCGCATTCTGCAATCTCCCTCAAGGCTCTTTGGCTTCTTTAGTGATTATAAAAATTACCAAATTAATTATTTGAATTAACTATAAAATCACTATCCAACTTGATCGATCCAATAATCCATCTCTATTTGGAGAAAGAGAGATCTCTCTCCATTTGATCTATCTCTATTTTTAGAGGGGGAAAACTTACCACTTTAGGGAAAAGGGGCTGCAAGACGCATTCTGTGTCGGCGCTGCAAGGTGGCTAAGCACGGCACTGGTTGTGATGTTGGTTGCAACCCAAATCCCTTCTTCACTTTATTCTGGTTTCTCAATTAAATGGATTATCTCCCTTCGACCGACGTATAAAAACCTAGCCTTATTCTTCATTAATTCCAATGGTTTCTTGTAAATATTGGCAAGTAAATGCACACATTCTCGAAAAATCAAATTCGAATTTAAATATTCATTACTTTTAATTTAATTTTTTAAAATTAAGGAATTGAATTTCTAGCGAAATGACACAGTATTCAATCAGTGTTGGTTGACTAAATAATGGATTTTGCCCATTGAAGAAAAATCTATATATTTATTTTAAAAAAATAAATAAAAATAAATAAATAAAAACATAATAATTATCATCATAATAAAAATTTTTGAAATATTTTCAAAATCAGATTTTTCTGCATTTGAACCTGAAATTTTTAAAGGGAATTTTGAAAACTAAATTATTTGTATCCAATTTGAATCAAAATATTTGGGCAGTCATATATAAAATGAGGATATTTTAGAATGATCGTTTTCATAGATCAAAATTTAGTCAAGTTAAACCAAAAAGTAGAGTTTCTTTTCTTCTAATTTTAACTAAAATTCATTCAAAGTCCTTATTTATTTCAAAGTTTTATTTCACTCTGCAAACATTCATTTTTTATGGAAACAACACGCAATTACACATATTTCTTTATCATAACTTAGTGAGTGACTTCGGTTTTAACTACTTAAAAAAATCAAAATTACGCCCCTTTAACTTTATCCACTTATTTCTTAAGAAATATTATTTACAAGTTGAAAATTTTCTACCAAAAGTTTCCTCCCCTGAAAACCCAGACTATAATTTATTAACACGTCATCATTTCTTTCAATAAATCTTTAAAGTAATTCAACAAGCAAATAATAGTGTTTCATTAATAACTTAATCTAATTAGAGTTCCAAGCGCCATTTTTGGTGAAATTCCTTCAATGTTAAGTTATTTTTTAGCTTTATATTTTTTTTTCGTTAACACCAATTTATATCAATTTTTAAACCTCCTCGAATAAATTTTTGGTTAAAAATTTGGAAATTATGAGATCTTACTAAAAATGATAGTAACACTTAGAAATATAATACCTAAGATTTATGTTTCATCTAAAGAAGTAAATAAAAAAATTAAAAGATCAAGCGATGAAAGTCACTTAAAGTCTAGGTTAATAGATATTGAAAGATAGAATGGTTATAGAAAAAAGGCCTTATATTTCGTCCAATACGATATTTATTGCTTGCGCAAATTCGCATATATTTAAATTAAATGCATATATATTTTTAGCCATACCAAAAAAATTCTGAAATTTCGAATTTTTTCAAAGTCTAAGGGTTTATGGTGGTTTGACCGCGTTCCCAGTCACTAACCTGGCTATTTCCCCGTCCTGGTGCAAGATACTGTAACTGGTTATTATTCCTTAATGATCTCTAAGTACTGACCGGGTTCGACGTTGCTTAACTTCAGTGATCTGACAGGAACCGGTGTCTTCAATATGACTGTAACAACGAACTTGGCAGAGAGATAGATAGAAAGAGAGAGAGAGAGAGAGAGAGAGAGAGAAAGAGAGAGAATTAGATAGGAAAAGATAGAGAGAGTATAGGGATAGTGATATATATATATTGAGAAGGAGAGGTTGGGAGAGAGAGAGAGAGAGAAATAGACACGGATAGAGAGGGGAGAGGGAGAGATCTATTTTTGAATAATTTTAGATAGACAAGCCAGTGCAGCTAATTTTCTTGTACTGAAACTAAACTATACTTGGTAGAAATTTATGAAAAAAATCGGCTTCAGTTTTTGAACGGTTTAAATTCGATACTTGAAACAGTTCTTTAAACAACTTGGGTCTGGAGAGAATTTGGACGCTGACAACGGCCTACTATATAACGGCATATACAATGGCTCTTCAAACTGCCTTTTTTTCACCGGTCTCGTAATAGGCCTATTGAAATTATTCGTTCCTGTACAAAGTGAAAGTAATTTACCATAAACAAAATGATCGCTCTGAGATTATTAAAAAATAAAAGCGGCGTAACTTTAGGAATTATATTTTTTGAACGTCAATAAATAATCTATAAATTTCCAGAGAATTTATTAGGGCATATTTTGATTTATAAACTTGTTTTCAACATAAAAATTCATGTTTACACTAAAAGAAAAT
>JAUZSX010294491.1:0-13786 GCA_034780655.1 Idiosepius hallami
AAAACCATTGCATTCACCTTAAAAATGGCCTTGTGCCAAACTTGGTTGGTGCTGCTTACCAAATATATATATTATTTAGGCAGCGAAGTTGGAGCATTGGTAAAAAGCTTGGGCTCTGGAATTGTAGTATGTGAGTTCAAATCCCAGTCAAAACCATTGCATTCACCTTAAAAATGGCCTTGTGCCAAACTTGGTCGGTGCTCCTTACCAAATTTATATATTATTTTGGCAGCAAAGTTGGAGCATTGGTAAAAAGCTTGGGCTCTGGAATTGTAGTACGAGAGTTCAAATCCCAGTCAAAACCATTGTATTCACCTTAAAAATGGCCTTGTGCCAAACTTGGTTGGTGCTGCTTACCAAGTATATATAGTATATAATATTGCTTGCTTGATGGCACTTATTAACCTACACTTAGAGTGGAAGAACTCAAATAGGCAAATGCATGTCAATACTGCAAAATGCAATAAATATTGTGAATAAAAAGCCGAATTGTAATTGGTTAGATTTTTTTTCAAACAAAGCTCACCAATTTTCAAGTTGTGGATAAGGATTAAGAAATCAGATTACTTAATGCAGCTGAATTTTGCTAGGAAAACGTTAGGGAAAAATTTATGATTTTATCCCCAATATTTAAAAAAAATCTCCACTACCACTTTCAAAGGCCATTAAAAGTATTTTTTTTTCTTTTTTCTGCTAACAAGACAGCCTTTTTGTATTTAATAACCATTACAATATGATTTATATTTTTTAATTAGAAAAATATTAATCTCATGGGTAGATGAGGTTCAACTCAAATTCATTTTATCATATAAAACTATTACTATTATTATTATTTATTATTAAATTTGTATTATCATTTGTAAAATTATTATTATTCCATTAAGGTGAAAGGACAATTTTGATTCCTAAACCATGGCAGATGAGATCTGTTAACTCAAAGTAACTCATCTAGGTGAAAGACAACACAACACTGATTTCGAATAGTCCATGAAAGCAATGAGCTTGTAAGACTGGACTTGTGCCTAATTCAGTTTGGCGTTCTTGACTAAGTATTTATCATTTAAGCATATTTTAAATCTATACCAAGCAGTGCCATGCTTAGCCACATAGTGGCCCCGACGCAGAATGTGTCTTGCGCGCCCTTTACCCTAAAAAAGCCAACTTGCACACCCACAACAAATATACCACAGGCTCCGATCTAAGTCTATATATACATATATATACAAATATTTAGAGAGAGACAGAAAGACAGGTAGCTGGGATTGATATTTCAACATATAAGTGTAATAATGATTTTCTACTTAATCCTAATAATAAACTATTTTGGTAATTTTTTGCATTACAATAGATCTGTAAAGCAAAGGAGCCTTGCGGCCCCTAGGAAGCTTGTGCCCCCCCTGCAGATGTGGGGTCTGCGGGAGCCCTAATCACGGCCTTGATCGTCATTATTATCATTAGTTCTTCAGGTGTTGAAGGTTGATAACAAAAATATTAAGATTTGAAAATATTTGAAGTATTTACAGAAAAAAATGAAAGATATTTGTTTAACCCCCTTAAATATGATATATCGGCCCTGGCGACTTAAATCAAAAGAAGATACAAATCAACAATATTTCAACCTCTACCTTTGGATCCTGACTCAGCAATAAGTAGTCACTTAGAGCCGTTCTATTAAAGAACCATAGGGTCCAAATGTCAGGGTACCTTTTTTTGCCTTTGGTCATAGGGTTAAAAAAAACATAAGAACAAAAAAAGGAAAGAAAAAAAAAAGGACGCACCCACCACACCAACCACCAGTCACCACCACAAAACAAACCCACAGGTGAATATAGTTTTCTTTTTTAGGTCCAGACCCAGTTAGTCCACTCTTTGTGTGTGACAGTGAGTGAGTGAGTGACTAAGTGACATTTCATTTCATGACCATGCAAACAAATAATCTATTTAAAACTCAAGCCAATTTCTTAGTGACCAGTTCAGTTACTGAGGAGTGACCACGAACCCAAACATTTGAAAATTACATAGATTTTGTTACTTAGAAAAAAAAAACTATCTGTCTGTATTAGTTTGTTGACGTTGTTTTATTAGAGTCCCACTCTGGTTTTAGCAACTTTGTAAAAAAAATAAAAAAATACATAGCATTTAAAACAACTAAGAAAAACCCCTTTAGAAAATCTAAGGTAATTAAATTACTTAGTAGGATTTTTTGGTAATCTTCTAGTTTAGCGTTGTGACTTGGTAACGCAGAAAAGTGGAATAGCTTGGTAAAATCTGGCCAAATTATGCAATTTTTCTTAACAGGGTCTTTAAAAATCTACCAAAAATCAGATAATTATCTAATCAATATGAAATGTTCACCCTCACCCACCGATTATAGTTTGAGGAATGAACTTTATTAAGGTGTAATTTTTTAAATAACCATTGCATTCACCTTGAAAAATGGCCTTGTGCCAAACTTGGTTGGTTCTTGTAGTGCAACCCCCTCCCCATGACACTGCTCACCAAGTATATCTTGTTTTTCCACAATGTTCATTCTTCCCAAAACAAAACAGAATTATCAAATAAAGAAGTAGGGCGGCGGCGCAACCCGCAACCGCCCTCAAAATAACATCAATTATGAAAAAAATTACACACCAAAAAAGTTCATTTTTCACTTCACAGTGACTGTGTAATTTTCATATAGATTTGATAATTTACCATATTTTTGGTAGATTTTTAAAGAGGGACTTCAAAATTCCATAACCGGATTTTACAGAACCCCAACCCCACCTTACTGCGTTACGAAGTCACAAACGCTAAACTAAAAGATACTTTTTTTCTCTGGATATATTTATTTTTCTAAATTTTAAAGCAAAGAAATCACACCACAGCACCTTTTGTCAATAATTTTACTTTGATTTGACCAGTTAAAAATTGCAAGCCACATCAATGACAAATGTTGTTTTATAGAACATTTTATTAAATTTTAACTATTCCTCTCAAAATTAATTTCTGGATAATTTTTTTTACAAATAAATCTATGTATTTTTTCCAGTCGTAGAATTCAAACTCCAAATTTAAAACATAAAAATGAGAAACTTAAAACAGTTTAACAGAATTGATTAATCTTTTGATCAGAAATGAATTCCCTTCTCCTTTTTGGACCCCAAGAGGTTGATATATCGGCCCTGATAACATAAGGCAAAAGAGGACACACCAATATTCTGGCTTAAATATGTTCCTCTAATATAACGACTTTGAGTGACTACTTGGTAATTTTGATAAGTTAGAATTCAAAGGGGTAAATAATCTAAACTAAAGTTACAACTGAGAGAGCAATATCACGTGGGATTTAAATAATTTTACATTCTTTTTAGAATTCTAGTATTTTGCAATAAAAATGAAATGAGGGTGATTCTATTTTAGAAAAATAAATTGTAGGTATTTTGAAAAATTAACAATTTTATTGTTTTTAAAAAAAAAAAAAATTTTTTCCATTCACAGGTTAGTTTTTTTGGGTTTTTTTTAGCCTTTCCTTGCCAGGTAAAATCACTTAATCCTATCCAGGACAAATTTAAAAACCAAGTTGAATAGACAGAGTAAGAGGGAGGGGGTAAAATGGAGAGATCCAATAAAATAAGTATACAAGAAGGAAAGGAGGAGGGACGACTCAGGCCCGGTATTTGCTATTTGGGATATTGAATATTTTTAAAATCCCGAAAAAGAAAAGAAAAGAAAAACGCTCAACAAAAACACATCGTTTGTTTCAATAGGTTTATGAATAAAAATGAAAAAGCGAAAAATATTTATCTTGTCAACTTAAGAAAACAGTAAAAACAGACCATTTGTTTAGACACGAAGTAAAATATTGGGTTTGAAAGAAGAAGAGGAAAAAAAAGGTTGCCAAAGGGAAGTTGCTTATATTAGGCTTAGGAAGGTAGTAGTTGAAAAAAGCTATATTTAGAAAAGTAACTTTAGTTTGCCATCACCACACACAACACCCTGGCACCCAGACCACCCTTTAGCAAATTCTGGAGTAAATTGAAAATAAATTGGAAATTGCTGAAGAAGGAAGAAAGATCCATTGACGAATTAAAAATATCCCTAGAAAAATTTAATTTTCGAAATTTATATTTGGATAAGAAATTATTTGATGATTTTTTTAAAATTTCAAATTGAAGTAAACCAAAAATATCTAATTTAATGAAAACGTTTTTTTTTATTAGAAAAATAAAATAAATGAAATAAAACAAAATTCACTACTTGGCTGTGTTAGTGGTGACCGACCGAGGGGAATGAGTGAGTGAGTGAGTGACTGTGACTGACTATAGGCAAAGTTTTTTTTATTTTTTTTTTTTTATTAATCCACTTATTTAAAACAAAAGAAATGAGTCGAAGTCATTTGACAAAATAACAAAAATATTTATTTACACATAATTTATTTGAATCAGAGTAGTTATTGCTAATCAATAAATTTTGCGGAAATTACGTTTTTGAAAAATATTTTGACTAATTTCCCGCATAATTTAATTAATTTTGCAAAATTAAAAAAATATTGTTGCAATAATGGATTGATTGTTGCATATATATGTTGTTGCAATTGCATTGCATCAAAAACAACAATTGGTGTTACTGTTGTTGGTGTTGAAAGTGGACTTACAGGACAAAACAATGTCCAATTTAAGTTTTTCTTTCTGAAAGGTTTGATCATCTTTTTTCCATCTTTTATAATCATCTCTCTCTCTCTCTGTCTCTGTCTTTCTCTCTCATCATGATGATCATGATAATAGAAAATAATAATCTTCTACTTTCTTCGTCTCCTTCTCCTCCTCCGGCATCAGCGAATGCCGACTACTTCCGGGCAACTGTTGATGCGGGAGAGAGAGAGAGAGACAGAGACAGAAGCAGAGAGAATAGAAAGACAGATACTTACAGGGTGAAAATAGAAAGAGAAAGGCAGAGAGAAAGAAAAAAACAAACAGACATAGAGAGAAGAGTGAGCTTTATTTACGTCACCAGCTGAATTTTCACCGCCATCTTTAAAAAAAAATTAAACAAAACAAATAAGAAAAAAAAGAGGAAAAAAAAAACAACAAAAAAAGAAGCCAAAGAGGACGGCAGAGGAGAGAGAGAAAGAGAGAACGTGATTGCCTTGATTTAGCATTCATTCTGGGATAAGTTTATGCTTTCCGATCTAAATGTTTCGATCATTACAGGACAAATAGATTACTTTACAAGTTGGTAAGTCAATTGTTTCTTATTTATATATTGCAACAACCTACATAAAATGCACTTTGTAGAGTTTATTTTTGTGCGCGCGACCGTATTTTCAGCGAGAGACGGCGGCGCTCGCTCTCTCTCCTTCCTTTCCTTAAGGTTAAATTGGAATTCCGCTACACACATTTTCATTTAGTGTTCTTCCTCCGTCTGGTTTTAAAAAAAAACTTCCGACAATTTCTGCTGTATAGAAACGTTTCTTCTCAGTTGTTATGATTGTTAAATGCTATTTCAATCGTTGAACTTGGCTTTACAATTTTTTTTTTAATTAGGGTTTTTCTATCCTTGTTCACCGGCTATCTACTTGAACACCTGCGATTTATGTATACATTTTTTGCTGAAACACGTGTAGAATATTTTATGATTTTTTTTTGACAATTACAGATTTTCATCATTCAAATTTGAAAAATTTATATTTCAAATGAATTCTTTTTGTTAAAAAAATGCTTTCAGGTTGTCAATATTTACTTCTTAAAGATAGGCTGGCTATACTACTGGTTAAAATTAATGGGGGTGGAAGGTTGGAACATACATCAAAATTATTTAGGACTTTTCCTAACACCCTACAGCATTTATTTTTAATTAAGCATCCAAATGTATTATTATC
Source organism: Idiosepius hallami (assembly GCA_034780655.1). Classification (NCBI taxonomy): domain Eukaryota; kingdom Metazoa; phylum Mollusca; class Cephalopoda; family Idiosepiidae; genus Idiosepius; species Idiosepius hallami. The sequence goes on from JAUZSX010294491.1 coordinate 5,861, forward strand.
GTTATTTTTATATAAGAAATAATTTTAATCTTTTGGTGGATATTAATTTTATAGATTCATTTTTTAAATTTGACATTTCTGGCATTTTAAAATAAAATATAGTATGTTTTAAAGTAGAAAGCTCTCTTGTCTGTTTGTGATTTTTGTCTTGTTTTATTAGTTAATAATTTGTAATTAACTTTTGCCTCGTTTGTTGACTGAAAGTGTGGGTTTTTATGCCATCGAATGCTTGGAAATTATTAAAATCCACTCTGAGTATCTTTTTGGATCCGGAGGAAAATGGAAGTTGCAAGTTGAGAATTAGGAAATGCGTTCAACTCACCAGCCAGGTGTTTGCTTGGACCATCTCCTATGGAATTTCTATTTCTATCAACTACTTTTATTTCTTCGTTGTCAGTTGAAAATCAGTGAAGGAGAATGATAAAACAGTCTAATCATTTTCACAGAGAGTCGCAATGTCTTATTAGGTAGTTTAATTGTGAGGTTTAGGTTTAATTATCTGCTTCTATACAGACATTATCCACTAGTCAATGATTTTTGTGCTTAAATCACGCTTCTTTTACGCTATCTTCCAGTGGACGACGGACTATTTTTTTTTCTGGAATAAATAAAACTAGTTATTATTTTTATAAATAAATAAAATAAAACTTTCTAGAATAATAATAATAATGTTAACAATCTTGTATGCTTAGCTCGATTAAAGTTAAATATTTTATTTTACTTTTAAGGTTTTTATTTACGCCAATTTCAATATTTTTGACAAATTGTTAGACGATTTTGTTGAGCCTTCCCCGGAAAAGTAATTTTTATGGGCTTTAAAACTTTTTAGGATAGTTTTTTTCATTTTATTGTAAAACATCAAAAATTGATTTAATTTAAAGAGATACTTTTTCATTTAAGGTGATAGTTGCATGTGCTTTCTTTCTTTTCTTTCATTTTGACGTACAAAGTTTTTACATCGTTATTTTTTCCCTTTAGCCAAAAAGACTTACAAATAAACCTTGATCTTAATTCTTCAAATGCCAGTCACTAATTATGAAATACAAATTCATTTTCAAGTAATATAAGTACTCAAAAGTTGCATATGAAAATGTTGCAATTTTGATAGTAACTTTTTTGCGATAAAATTATTTAGGTCTTTTTTGAAAGAAAATGAAGCGAACCCTAACTTTTTTCAACAAAAACATGGATGCTTTTTCTTTCTTAGTTTTCCCTTTTTTTAATAAACTGGGTTTTGTTGATATAAAATTTGTGCACATTTTGTTTCAAAATATTTTACTTCTAGGAATCAAAAGAAACTTTTAAAAATTAAGCAATTTTCAATAAATTTTTAAAAAAAACGTATTCTTTTTTTTTACTTTAATTATTTATGTTTAGTTTTTAAAAATAAAAGAAAATTATTTTTATGGTGAAAGTTGATAGTATAGATTTAAAATAAAAGCTGACCAGTGAAATAGCCAAAAAAATTTATTTTTTGCATTTAATAGTAGTGATTGCAATTAATCCACCTATACCCTCTCCTAGACTCCTCTACCCACACCCATATCATCCACACATTGTAACAAGTGTGTATCCCCAACCCTTTCAATCTCGAATATGTATTATTTGGGATGAAAATTAATATTGCGAAAAATGTATATTTTATCAATATTAAAAATAATGTTGTATGAAGAACAAGATAGGGCCTTTCATTTTAAAAAAGTCTTCTAAGTATATTCAATTGAATGATCAGTGACACTGACAAACCAACATTAAGTGACAGAGAGAGCGGAAAGCTACCGGGCCCGCAACCGACCGACCGACCCCCCAAAAAGTTTTGTTTCTAGTTACAAAAATAATCGTGAGTTTCTTTGGTAATTGCCCCTTTTTTTTATTCAATCTTATTTTTTTATATTATGGATATTGTTATTATTTTTTTCTCATTTAGTTTTCAAAATATAAACCTTATTTGACAAACAACTGCTTTTTAGTACCAATGAAGTTTTTTCAGGAAATGTTTTGTAAAATTGACGAACTAACGCTTAAAAACTTAATTTAAAACAAATCGATTCATTATTCGTTAATTCATTTTTCGTTTAATATTGTAAAAGAAAGAAGTCGTCCGCCGCCGCCGGTTAATTTTCTTTTTATTTGGTTTAACAATTAATTTAAATTTACAAAAATAATCAAACAAACTTAAAAAATTGTTTTCATTGGTATTATTTATTTAAAAAATAATTTGAACCCTAACCCTTTATTCAAACTGAAAGGCTGATATATCAGACGAAATGGCCAATATTTCGGCCCTTCGTGGTTTTTTAATAGCAAAATTACCACTATATTCTTTACAAGTCAGGAACCAAAGCTAAAAGAATAAATTTAGCGTTAGCCGAGAAAATAACACGGGAGATAACTGGTCTCAATTTCGTATATTTTTGAATGGATAAATTTATAAACAAGATGTTTATTTTTAAATTAAAATAAAAAGGGCAAATAACATGAATGAATGATGTTTGTCTCAGTGTTTTATTTATTTACTCAATTTAGTCAGTCAGTAATCTTCGATTTCATTGTAAAATAAAAGTTTATAAATATTTTTCTTTTTATCAATTCATTTTCACAAAATATCCAACCAATTCTAAATAATCCAAATAAGCTCTACTAATGATAAAATCTTTATATTGAGTGTGAATATTGGTCAAGTTTTCTTTTTCTCTTCTTCATATTTACTTCCAATCACGTTGTTTTTTTTAACAAAAACGGTTAAAGTTTTGATCAGTTAACATTTTAAAGAAACGTTTTAGTTGGATTTAAAAAAAAAAAATTACTTATGTTTTGTACAAATAATTTTGCTAATTCTCAAATAAAATATCCTAGCCTTTTTTGTTATTTTTCTTTTTGTCAAAAAAATGAACCAGAACCACGGCAACGGCACGGTAACACAACCTAAGCCCTCAAATAAATCACTACTCTTTGCTTAATGATTTAAAAAAAAATTATACTTTTAACTCCACTTAACTTAAAGCTAGAGATATATTTTATTTTCTGTATGCTCCAGGAAATGTTGATTATTGTTAGAACAACAGTTCGTTTCATTTAAAAAATATATGAGAAAAGTAAAAGTTAATTTTAATTTTTTTCATATGAAAAAAAAAGTTTTTTTTTTTAATTTTAGAAGTATGTATGTTTTATTTTTTTTTAGGTTTTGATTGATTTATTTAAAAACTTAATGGGGGGGAGTGACTACAATTTATTTTTTTCTTCATTAAAATTATTGCATAAACTTAACTTGTCGCCCCCCCCTTAATTTTTTAAGTTAAGTCGAACTCATTTGATTGTGACAATGAATGAGTAACTTTTTTGACACCTTTATGTATGGGAAACGGAACTTTTATTGTGAATAAAAGAGCAAAAATGTTGAATTAATTTAAAGCAGTATTAATATCAGCCTTAAATTGCTATATCAGAACTACTTAACAGTATAAATTAAAAATAAAATTCATTAAGGAAAGAAGGGGGAATTAATTTAATTTGAATTTGCCTATATAGATTTATTGCTCAATAAATTTTCGAACTTTTTATTTCTAGACAGGCGTGAAGACAACACTAACAGTGCTTCTTGCTCTGTCCTTTCTGCACCGCATCCACCCCCAAAAAGTTTTTAAATAATTAATTTACACATTTTTTTGTTTTCGAACTAAATTTAAGCGGTGATTACTGTTAAATGTTTAACTAGAAAAATAACAGGTTTTTATTAATGTATTTGTTTATCTATTATAATTTCCGTAATATTTTGAAATGTATTTTTAGTGAAATGAAATTCAATTGGTGTTTAGTGGGCTAGGAGAATAAGGGGTAAGAATCTGGCGGTAAACTGAGAAGTTCTTCTCAAACTGCCAAGTCGAGCAACTCAGCAAAGGTAATAACGAGGGACCTCTCTGTTGACCTGTTTTGCTAGACTTAGATTTTTATTCTGCTATGTGTGTGTGTGTTTGCTCACCTCGGAAAAAGCACCTTCCCCTAACTCTTGCAAATGGGGTGTATAAATCTAATGAGGGAACTACTTATTTTCCCCAAAGTTAGCATTGATTTCATCCAGTTTGTGAATTTAAAGACATGTTTGTTTATTTTTAAGTAAAGAGTTCCTCGTCTCGTTTTCCTCGTTAAAAATTAAATATTTTTGTAATTAAATTTTTTCTTTAGTTTCGAGCAAGACCAACTTATTTTAGATAAATAAAATCAAGTTAAAATAAAGTTATAAAACACTTAAAATGATGTATTTTAAAAATTATTTGAACTTGCAGTCGTTTTTTTTTACGCAGTTCTCGTCAGTTAAGTTACCTTAAAATATTTTTCGACAAGAAATCCGATACCCCACCCCCCTAAAAAAAGGCAGATTCATCAGTCTAACTAGGTTACATTCCAGAGAGAAGGATATCTTTATAGCAGGAGGAGGGAGGATTCTCTTCTTGTCCGTTTTTTGCCTTTATCCGATTCCATTCAAACTTCAGGTTTAACATTAAACCTAAACTCTCTTCTTATCTATTTTTGAATGAATAAATTTAACATGGAAAATATCGTTCATTAAGAGTTACAAATATTGGCATATGCTTACAAGAAACTTTCGAGAAAAAAACATCTTCTGGATAGTCAAAAAAAATTTAGCTCAACAAATCAAATTTCTTCTCTACAAGATAAAAAACATTTTGACTTTTATAAAAAGATTAAATTATTTTTAATCTCGTCAAGTATATCAGCAATGAAAAGTGATAATAAATACAGAATTTAAGAGCCCTTTAAGATAAATAAAACATTTTAACTAAAAATTAAGTGTAGTTTTATTTTTATTTTTTTTATCTAAACGCTGGTGTGCCAATTTTTTCCCCATTTAATGTCACTCGCTCACACTGTGTACTGTACTGTACTGTGTACTGTATGTACACACAGACAAACTTAATGAATGAAAATAAAAATATTTGAAATTTTGTTTTTAAATAATTACTATTAGTTTCATTAATGAATTCTATTAAATTTTTTGTTATATTAGAATTTTTTTTTCTCTATTTTTCAATTTTAACGATGAATAAATTCCAACTGCAAGTTCAACAACTGATATATTTTATTACTTTCAGAGTTTGACCCTTTCAACCTTAAGGGGCTGATATATCGGCCCTGACAATATAAGGCATAAGAAAACACCAATCTTTTGGCTTTGATATGTTCCTCTAATATAACAACTCTGAGTGACTACTTGGTAATTTTGATAAGTCAGTATTCAAAGGGTTAAAAAAAAAGATAACATTTATTATTAGTTATTTATTCATTGGATCCAGAAGCTCAAATTAATAATAATTAATACATTTACTCACAATACTTTCTTTTCTTTAGTAATATTATTCTTTTAAAGAATTTCTTTATCATATGCGTGAAGGTATTTGGTTTTTCAGGTAAAATAAATAACACCTATTAAGTTGTTTTTGTGTCGTGTATTAAAAAAAGCCGGGATAACGAGTGTTTTGTGCCCCACAGTCTGTCTGCATTTATTATTACCTGTTGTTGACTGGGATAATAAACAAGCAAATGTTTTTGTTTTTGTTTTCTTTTATTGTGAGCATTAATGAGCATTGCATAAATATACAAAAACTGCCTTGTGATTAAACCAACATTGTTACTGACGATTGGCCGAATGATAGGTTGGTTGTTCATTACGTTTTTAAAAAAATACTTTCTTATAATGAAAAAGGAGAGCTTTCTTAAAAAAAATTACAGTAAACTAACACGTTTTCGGAGTCCTTTTTCATTTTCTTACAGTTTATACAGAATACTTGGTGTGGTCACAGGTGAGTAGAGAGTCTGACCTGTTTTTTTTTTCTATTTTATTAAAAACAACGTGTTTTTCTCAACTTTAGAAACGTCAAACCTTTAAAAATGTGATAACATATATGAGCATAATTTTTTCCTCAGTTTTAAGTTTTCCTGACTTAATTAAAATTTTTGATATTCATTTCAGACGAATAACTTGAAATTCCTTTTTTTTTGGCCTTTTATATGTCAGATTCAATTATAAGTTTTAAATAGTTTCTACTTTTTTTCACTACTTATTCTATTCAGAACAAAACAACTCAACTAACAAGTCTACTTTCATTGTTGCTAGTTTTTAGCAAGTGCAATCAGTAGTCTTTTTAGTTTTCATGAACCGTGTCCATGTTATGCTGAATTCTTTTAAAAGATAAAAGAAAGAATTTAAATTGCTTTATTTTTTCTACTCAGCACAAATTGGTCGGTTATTAACCATGTTAAAAGAAGTGCAATGAAGGTTTGGCTGTTAGCAAGAATTTATTATCTACAGCAACAGCATTAGCATTACAGCAATAGATTTGTTTGTTTGAGTTAGATGAATGAGCATTGAGCATTTAAAAAAAAAATCGCTAGGCTTAAGTCTAATTCACCATAAAAAGTGAGCTAGTTACAGGACACTACAGCAGACAGCACATCAACAATTCTTCTCTTAACATTTTATACTGGATTTCCACTAAAATAATTGAAAACAATAACAGCGAAAAACAGTGTGAGTGAACAACAACAACATCCACTGTTTATTAAACTTTAATGTTAAAAATTCTGATGAGATTTTATCTGACCGACAACAAACAACACATACAAAATAGAAGTCCTAATGAGTCTGAAAGACAATGATAATCAACAGGCTAAAGAGTTCTATGCAAGAAACACAACCTAATTGCACGAAGGAAATTAATTAGGAAAGAAATAATAATTAGTGAGTTTATTTTTATATTTGTTCAATCCTCCTTTGTACTGACACTAAAAATGTTTGTATGCTTTGTAAATATGAATTATTCAGCAGCTACACATTTCTTTACTTACCATTTATCCCATATCAATGTGCATTTGTGGATCTCCACTCCACCACCACCATCATATATATATGTAGTCGAACTCTTGAAGTGTTTTCGGAAAACCCTGAAATTCATAACTTGAAAGAAAAACCTTAAGATGAGGTTTTAAATAAACAATGATCATAAAAAGTTTCGAACAATCAGAATTTGATGGGATTTCATGGTTTTCTACACTCATTAAGACTTTTCATAGCGGTAACTTTTAACTATGGTTATCTGCCTTTTCATAGCGGTAACTTTTAACTTTATGGTTGTATTGAAAGGGTTAAGAAAAGGAATATGCTTTTCTTAATGTAAAATTGTAATGCCTTTTAATCTATGTTGAAAAAAAAATCTTAGGAAAAACATTTCCTTACATTATTCAGAAGAGTAGCTCATCTAGGTGAAGGGCAACACTAATTTCAAAAGCCTAGGGATATAATGAGTATGTAAAACTGGCCATGTGCCTAACTTGGACTAGTGTTCAACCAAATATCCTTACGATCATTACGAGGGCGATGACAGTAAGCCTTTATGAATAAATATTCTACTTGTTACTTGATTATTTTGCAATCTTACTATTTAACTCTGTAGTTAAGGCTATGACTATGTTTTTGTCAAAAAGTATTCTTGTCACAGCTCTAATAACTAGGGCTGTAACAAAAATATTCTTTAATGAAATCATATTGCCATAACCCTAGTCATTACCCGTCATTTAGCACACTACACCCAAATTTGCAAAGAAACATCTTGTTTTTGATACCTGTATCAGTCAGAGTCACTGGCCACTCCACTTTAACCCTGTTTCTCTGACTTTTAGTTATTTAAGTCATAAACTTATTGTAGTATTATATGCTGGACAGTCGTTCGGGGGAAGGGGGAAGAAATGTAGTTGGCACCAGTTTTGGAGCGAGGAGACGCAGACCGGTGTCCAGGAGACGAACGGGAGAGAATGCGACAGAGTGAAGCAGGAGGTCGAGGAGGAAAGAGGTCTCTCTCTGTGGTGGCCGGCGGGCCGACCGGCCGGACTGTTACCGACCGCGTAATGTGT
>JAUZSX010294502.1:0-13785 GCA_034780655.1 Idiosepius hallami
GTCAGTGCCGTGTTTAGCCACCTTGCGGCTCCGTCACAGAATGCCCCCCGAACATACTGGAGCCTTTGATCAAAGACCGTACATATTTACATATACAAATATATATATCGAAAGAAAGAGGGATAGACCGAAAAAAAGATGTATAGATAGGTGTATATTTCAAGTGTGATAATGATTTTCTAGTTAATTCAAATAGTTAATTTGTTAATTTTTTAAATTACTAGAGATCTGTAAAGCCGAGGAGACTTGTCACCCCTATGGAGCTTGCGCCCCCCCCCCATAATTGCAGGGTCAGCAGAAGCCCTAAGCACGCTGGTTTAGGTAGAAAAACAAAAATAAATTAATCTCCTGAAAATATTTTTTTGGCATTGTACTGCATAGAGTCAGCTCAACATTTGATTCCGACAATAAAAGAATAAATAATTAGAATTGACAATTCATCTTTCAGTTTTTGATCAAGTTATCCTAAATCAAGAAAAAATGTAAGAAAGTGTTAACGTGTTTGAGCCAACATGTTAGGAGAAAACCCAGTGCAAGATTTATATTTTTTGTGACAACCAAAGAGAGGCTAATGAACATCAAACTCTTCAAGATGAAATGAAGAAATCTTTTTTTTCTTAGAAGGAAGAAGTAGTTTTATTCTATTTTCATTTTCAATCTGAAATCTTGTATGGCAATTTCTTATTATCAATATTTACTTTTCTTTTTTCTTTTTTTTTTTAAGATCTTTCTGATTTCAATTTTTGTCTTTATTTTTTTGTTTCTTTCTTTCTTTTTTTAAATCTTTCTTTTTTTTTTCTCTCTCTCTCTCTTTTTAGTCTTTTGTTTTTCTTTCTTTCCTATTTTTTTCTTTTTGTTCTTTTGAAATTATTATTTTTTTCTTTTTTCTTTCTTTTCTTTCTTTTTCTTATTTTTTAATCATTGTTTTTTCTTTTTATCTGAGAGATTAATCTATCTTATTAAATTTTATTTTCATTTTTTTCTTTTTTCTTTTTAACTGTTTTCTTTCTTTTCTTTCATTTTTTTCCTTTCATTTTTCTTTTTTTCTTTCTTTATTATTTCTTTCTTTCTTTCTTTTTCTATTTCTTTTTCTTTTGTTTCTGATCAAAAAGATTTATCTAGCTTAATTTAATTGTTTTTTTGTTTTTGTCTTTCTTTTTTTCTTTTTATTCAAAGAGATTACACACAGGAACGTATATTATTTTCTTGGCTTACATTAATTCACAGAAAACACAAATCTCGTAAAATCTTCCTTGAATATACATTTCATTATTTTTTTTTCTGTTTCCTTTTTTTTTGTCTTATTATTCTTGTGATATCCTGAAATATATCTGCCTTCTAATAATTACTTTGAGTTTGAAAGAACAAGAAAATTAGGATCTTAATTCAGAATAGATAAACTGACAAATGATAAAAAAAAGATAAAAAAAAATAGGGATTTGTTCACTTGGTCAAATGATTGACTGGTTAGTTTTTAATGGCATATCAACCTTTATAATTTTCCTTCTGAAAACAATCCTTTCCTTTTTGAGTAATATCTTTCAGGTTGATTGTTGCATTTGTCAACCGAGTTTTGATGATTTTTATTATTCAAACTTCTCTTTGCATCTCTAATAGGACATAAACCTGCCTTCCCATTCATACCTTCTAAAAGGTAAATTTTTACCTCCATGTCAGGGGCCGTACACAATGAGACATATCTTGAAAAACTGTGTAGATGTCTTTATATGATATACAGATGTCATCTATTCATACTAATTAAAAAGTGAAGTGTCAATTTGTATCTCATGTCAAGAGACTTAAACATTAAAACATTTCTTCAAAAAATTGCTTTGTTCTCCAACCCATACAAATAAAATATTACCAATTATCATAAAATGCATTCTTGCTTTTGGGTAGGATTGAAACCCTGCCTAAAAATAAAGCTTACTTAGAACTGTAGAATCTGAACACTTTTATTCATTTCAATAGTTACTAAGAATGCATTTCCAGATTTAGCTCTACTATCCTGTCAGGGTTAATGGAATGAAAATAGTGTAGATTGTAGATTGAATAAAAGGTTGGGTTTGAAGTTAGTGAATGCTTCCCATCATGCCTAGGATATTCTTATGTTTGATCATCTGAAGAAAGGCCAAAGGATTAATTGATCAAAACATAGTGAAAATAACAATGATATAGATTAGGTCAATAGGAGACTTTTATGATAAAGAAATAAAAATTGGTTCAATAATATCAGATGATATCAGGTGGTAATAAGTTTAAAGAAAATTTTGTTTTAGTAGTAGTAGTAATAGTAATTTCATTATGCGAGATAAAAAGAATGTCGTACGCAAGTGGTTAATGGTCATAGCCATTTGAACAAAAGCATTTTAACTGAATACCTAAGTGTTGTGGAGCCGAAGGTGGTGAAAGTAGGAACATGACTACTTGGTGAAAATAAGAAGAACATTTATATCAAGTTGTTGTAATTGTGAGTTCAAATCTCATCCTGCTCTCGCTACTTGTTGTGGTTGATTGTAGCCAAGTTGTGGTGTTGCATACAGTGTAGTTAAATAGAAGAAACAAGACAGTATTAAGGTTTAACAAATAAGTATATTATCAAAAGGTACAGAAATGGTGGCACAGGGCCTGGCAGCATAGCTGTCTCTGATGCTATGCTAAAATCCTCTCTCTCTCTCTCGTTGGTTTGCAAGAGGGATCGCATTTATAGTGATTGGTAGAATTCATTATGAGGTGTGTTTCACCCACAACACAAGTTAAGGTTAGTGGTACAGAAAAGGGGTTAGTAAGTCCATGGGGAGTTGGCACTGCAACATCCGGATAACTCTCTTTGAATGGGTCTAAGCTGCTGTTTATATGCTTAATGGACAAGTCCTTCAGACGTTATGAGGGTGTGTATGTCCCCCACAACATTAAGTAAATAAAAAAAAGATTTGCCATATTCTATGTACATCTTTTCTAATTTCTAATTGGAATGTGACCCAATGGAAAAGAAGGTTTCATTATTTTCCACTCTAAGACGCAAGTCTGCATTTCTTTAATTCTTCTTTTTCTTTCAGCTCCAAATATCTTTTCGTAATTTTTAATATCTTTTCAATATTGATGCCAGGTTATCTTCTCACCAAGTTTATTTTTCCACTAGGATTAAAAGGATTAGAGGATTACCTCAAAGAATGAGTTCGTCTTAAGCTTTTCCGAATGACTAGATTACCAAAGGAAAAGTGGAAAGTAATGATAATAGTAATAATAATAATAATAATAATAATAATAATAATAAAATTCAATGAAAAAAAATTTTTTTATTGACTATCAAATTCTTTTAAATGCGAGGAAAGAAAATCAATGCTTATAGGAACAAGTGTAAAAATACATTGCTATCTTTGCTGTTATATAGATACTAACATACCTGTTTGTTTGTTTAGTTTTATGGCATATCAACCTTTTTAGACCATTTAATGCTGTGAACAATAATTTTTGAGAATCTTTCTTTTTGTGTACTTATAGTTTTTTTAATAACCCAGTATGCACTATTTAATCCATAACTGAAAGGAACACGGAGATTCATACCTTTCCCAAATATGAGTGCAAACAGAATGACTAAAAACCATTAGTTTCACTTTAGCTGCCTTGGGCAGATGAGGCTCGTTAACACGGGAGAGTAGTTCATCTAGGTGAAGAGTAACACCAAATGTAAAAAGCCCAGGTAAGAGCACGTAAAAATGGCCTTGTGCCAAACCTTGGATCGGTGCTCACCAAGTAAATATAATATAATATTAAAATTCCATTTTTAGAATTTACCAACTGTGACAATCAGACTTTTATAGGATATTGTATTTACTTGGTGAGCACCAACGCAAGTTTGACACAAGGCCATTTTTAGGTGCTCTTACCTGGGCTTTTTACATTTAAAACATTTAAACATTTGAAGTGTTACCCTTCACCTAGATAAACTGCTCCCCTGAGTTAATGAGCCCCATCTGCCCGAGGCAGCTAAAGGTAAATGTAATGGTTCTGACTGGGACTTGAACTCGCGTAATACGATCTCAGAGGCCGAGCTTCTACCAATGCTCCACCGTCGCGCCCCTTTTGTAGGATATATTCCAATTCTTGCTATTGTATTTGAATTGAAAATCATAAATATTGGTCAGTCATCTCATAAGATGTATAGCAATAACATACTGAATTTTCAGGAGTCTGCAACAATTTTAAATGCTTGTACACAAAAGTCTGGAAACTTATTGAAGGCACCTCATAGATATTTATGGTATATTTTATGATATTTGCCTTTTAGTTGATGATCTAAAACCATAAGTCTGATTTCTCTAAGAATGTTTTAAGTATTATTGCAAGTTGATTTGGTTTTTCTCTCTCTGTTTTTGTGACATATCCCAACTGACAGTGAAAAGGTCAACTATAGCATTCAGCTTAACTTAGTTTATCATGACAGTTGGTAGACTGAGCATACTTTTACTGACATGGAAAAAAAAAAACCTTTTATAAAAATGGCCCACCAACTGACCCCCCAGGGTGGGAAGTGGGAAGTTGCCTTTTTTGTTTAAAGTTCTACATAGTTTATTTTATTTATTTTTTTATTTTTTAAATCTTTCTGTTATTATTTTCTTGTTTGCTTTTTTTTCTTTTTCATTATTTATGCAAATGTTCTTTCTTTCTTTCTTACTTTCTCCTTTCATTCTTCTCTTTTATTCCCTTCCATGTCTCTTTTCTTTCTTCCTCTCCTCCACTTCTTTTATTTCTTTCCTTCCATTCTCCCTTTTTCCTTCTCTCCCTTTCATCTTGCCTTCTTTCTGTTCCCCTTTTTGTTCCCCTCTCCCTCCCTCCCTTTCCTTCCATTCCTCCTTCCATCCTACTCTTACTAACAAAAAGAGCGCTTAGATCAGCTTTATTCTCAGTTACTTTAATCTGAGAATTTTTATCGGAACTTTGTTCGATAAATCTAGAAAAATGTATCCACATTTTTTTTTAGACAGTTGCATCCAGGCCTGTTACCAGATCTAATCTCTGTTTTATCCGTAGAATGGCTACAAGAGAGAAAAATAAAACCAATCCCCATTATTTCCACAAAGATAAATCTATGTAACAATATTTCATGTCTCTACCAAACTACTTTGCCAATTTTTAGTCTAGATGCATGAATCTTGATATATGGGTCAATCGACATATGGAGCAAATTTGATTTGGTTTTGAGCCCTAAAAATTGCTGCTAAGGGGTCAAACTTGAAAAATTGGATCTTTGTGAATCTCAAGCATCTACCTTAGCAAATGAGATGCTAAAATTATTTTTGGCTTTCAAAAAATTACTGCAGTTTTCTTAAAAGAAAGAAATCATAGAATTACGAAAAACTCAGATCAAAATTAGCTCAAAGAGAGTATTGAAGCAAAGCCAGGCAATACTGCTGGCGCGCACACACACACACAATATATGTGTGTGTATGTGTATTCAAAATATGTATATTTATGTAACATTCTTTCATTTTAAACAGGTTTCATTAAAAAGAACAGAATTCTTTTGTGTGTTTATTTTTTTCCAACTTTCTAATGATGAGCTTTATATCAGGTCCAAAGGATTCTAAAATATACAAGAATCCAATTTTGGACAATGGCATATCTTTAAAATGATATAAAGATTTCTATCAGAAAGTTAGAAAAAATAAATAGACAGAAGAGTTCATTTCTTTTTTAATGGAACATTAAATATATGTATTTATGCAAGAACTATTTATTCAAACATACTTGATTTAACAAGATGATTTTTAAATAGATTTTTTTGTAATTCTTGCTCTTGAGCAAGACAATTTGGAATCTAAAATCTTTTTTTAATAACATAGTATACACAATTTAATCCATCACTAGAGAGAATGTGGGGATTCAGACCTTACCCAAGGGTATTAATTTAAGTGGGAATGTAAACTGAACAACTGAGATTCGAACTCTCATATTATAATTTTAGATAGGTATAAATTGCTTTTTTCATTTTTGAAATATAGTACAATAATTAAGGTGCACTCTTTTTTTAATCACCCTGTAATTTCATTTTCAATTTTATTTAACAACCAGGCAATGCCAGTTTATCCCAGCGAGTTATTTATTTAATAAAAATGAATTGTTGAGAACTTGACAGTAATTCAGCAAAGGTCAAAGTTCAGATCTCCCAGTAATGTCAGAATATGTCTATTTAATGATTGATATTTATAAAATAGATTTCTATCATTTAAAATTGTAAACCATTTATCAGTTGACTGGATTTCAAATGGAGATTTTTTTTACTAGGTTTTAGCAAAGGAAAACTTATATTGAATTGTAAGTAACCAATGGATTATTTAAAAAAGGCTTATCTTTCATACAACAGTGATTTTTACAAGGGAAATACTTTAAGGAAGCTAATCCCTAATCTTACATTTTAAGAAAAATTAATCACTACAAACTCTTATTATTGGTTATTTTCTTAGGAACAAATTTTAGAAGATAAGAAAACTTGTGATTTTGATAAATAGTGGTTTTTATTTTTTTAATTTTAATAAATATCATTATTCATTGGAATTACAATTTTAATCTTTTAACGTCCTATCTAATTGAACCAAGTCATTTTGTAACAAATATTATTCTTCATTGAAATTCCAAGTTTTTTTTTACCATCTTTTAATACCTTCTCTAATTTAAGGATCATTTTCCAAGGCTTTCCACCATGGAACTGCCAGCTCTCAAATCTGGTAACCGTACCATTCTGCCAGCTTTGAATCAAACTTCTTGACACACTTTTTGTGACAAGTGTTTACTAACTTTTGGGACAACTTGATAATATCATTCTTGCCTAAATATTGTCAATTTAGAAATGACAATTTTTTTAAATTTCATATAAACCAATTTTAAAACTAAAAATGCTTTCTAGCCTAAACTGATGTTTTAATTTCATCTTTGTACAATAGTTAAATATGATTATGTCGGACGGGCCTTTTGAATTATTCTTTCATTTTGATTATTTAATAGTCCAAAGTTGGGACAAGCCAGCCAGGGCTTTGGTACCAAAGATAGAGGCCAATAACATTCATTTAACAGCATGAAAGAAGTAAAGCCCAGCAGGTTGAGCCGGCTCAACCACTGAACATACACAATTCAGTGGCAAATCTCATGGGAATTTAAACTTCACAACTGGTCGTCAAACGCATGTATAGATGCCTGCCTCACAGACTCAGGGCTCATATATCCAGTGGTTTAACCATAACCTAACTGGCACATGATACAGTACCTGATATTCTTAAATAGTCACCCATCTAACTAATGACCAGGCTTGATGTTGCTTAACTTTGGTGACCTGACAGGAACTGGTGTTTCCAACATGACTTGATTGTCCATTAAGTACTAATTAAATATGTAACAATGGCACATCAGCAAGATACCAGATAACTGCCATTGATAAAGTATATTATAATCTACTTTAACCAGTTCTATCCAGAAAAGCCTATTTGATGAGAATGTGCAAAGGTAAAAAACATTTTTGTTTCAAGGAGATTTGCTTCAGAATTGAATGATAAAAAAATGTTTGAAATTTTAAGATATTTTTTTATTTTATTTAGTTCTGTTTTTATTTTTTGTTTTAGAACTCTTCAACCTTAGAGATTCAATTTGGCATCTGAGATTTTTTTTTATGTTTCATCAATTACATTTGGTGCCCTTCTTATTTGTTTTGAAAGAAACTTGTAGAATTCAATATCTTATTATTGGATTAATTCTCTTAATAGTCACTTCGTAAAAATTTTCTTTATAGAAAGTTGATCGTTTGTTTTTCTCGTTTTGCTTTGTTTTTTTTTGTTTTTTAAATTTCATTTAAATACATCTAACACCTTGTCAGGCTTCCATTCTGTTTTTCTATAGCCTCATATCAAGAATAAAAAATGCCTTAAGATGAAAAAACAAAAAACACAAAAACTTTAGTTTTTTTTATGGATCCACTCTTTTCCTTTTTATGATAAAATAATATTTGATAAAGATGAATATGACATTGAAACAAATTTAATAAAATTAATGGATGTGAGAAAAAATTTTCAGCTCCTTTTATATATATATATATATATATATATATATATATATATATATATTGAATTTTTTACACTATTATCTGCATCTTTATGATTGTTATTATTGACCTTCAAGTGATCTAACTTGGGAACATTCATGTCATAATCAGAAGCTTACCTAGAACTTAACCCTTGATTCAATCTATGAGTATAGACTGTTCACCATGATCGTGTTGTGTTAAGTCTTAAAATGTATTCTTAGTAATTGTGGGCTTTCATTTACTTAAGCAAGTCTCTGTTTATAACTACACATTCATTTATTGCATTATAATATTGATATTAATTAATAAATTCAATGGCTATTTTGCAGGGCGGTAAATATGAAATTAAGAAGGAAATGAATAAATAAACCTAGTTACATCATTTTTAAACAAACTTTTTTTAATAAAAGAAAAAAAACTTTATCAACTAATTTTTTCTGAAAATACAATTAAGAAAAAAAGATATTAAGCTATTAACCAATAATAAGGATTTAACTTGATAAAAAAAAACTTGTAAATCCAATAATGGTATTCATAAAAAATAGTAAAATATTTCTATGAAAATATTTGATTAATTGGTGTAAGTAAGTAAGTGTAAGTAAGTAACTTGTGTAAGCAAGTAAGATTACTTGTAATTCCAGCGAAAAAAGACTTGATTCAGAGGTGTTTAAAGATACAAGAACTTGTAATTCCAATGACTAATAATTTTTATTAAAAATTGTAAAATATTTGTAAAAAAGAAAGGTCTTTACTTTGAGGAATAGTTTCTGTTCTTTTTATTACTTGGTGAGTAAAATTTAAATTTTTTTGGAGTGTTTACAAACTTTTGGGACAATCTAATTGTAACAATTGAACAAAAGTTCAACCAATTTAACGATCAACCTTCCTTGAATCTAACTCTGCAACTTTCATGGCAAATTTTCGATTTACATTATGGTTTAAACAAAGAGTTAGGTTCCCAAGTTCATTGTTAAAATTCTTGAGTTTAATCAGAAGATTGTTGAGTTTGCCATAGAAGTAATTTCTTTTGTCTAATAAATAGACTTTAACAAATCGAGATTCAAATTCATTTTTTTATAACAAAATTCACTTTTTATTTTGAACTTATGATTGAAACTAAACTTGATTTTAAAACAAAAATTTATTTGATTAATTCATTTATCAAAAGTTCATTTGATGAATTTTATTATAATTTATCAATATAAACTTTGATGCAAACTTGATTTGATGGATTAAAATAAAAACTTATTTAATATTAGATTAGATAAAATTGCAAATAAGTTTTTTTTCATTTGTTACGTTTTAGAAAAATCTCTGAGTTGTTAAAAAAATTGCTTTTTCTCATATTCATTATGGAAGAAAAGAATAAGATTTTTTTTGTTCTTTTTGAGTTGAATAGATTTTTCATGAAATCTGTCAAGCATTTTTTGTTAGTTTTTGCCATTTTATGGATCAATCATGCTTAGAATTGTTCAAATGAAGATAATTGAAAAGTTTATATAAAGCAAAATCTGAATATTTCAACTGTTGTATATCACCAAACACAGATGATGAATTATCACCAACCACAAATAGATGAACTATTAAGGTTTGTCATGGAAAGAAGGAGAGGGAGAAAGAAATACTTGTTCACTTGATGTAAGAAGGAGAAAAAGACAGAGAAATAAGGAGAAAGAGAGAGAAATAACTGACTTTTTGAAAGAAGGAGGAGAGAGAGATTAGAAGGAGAAAGGGTGAGAGAAATAAGTGATGACTTGCTGGAAAAAGGAGAAAAAGAGGGAAATAGAGATATTAGAGAAAGAGAGAGAGAGAGAACTGATGACATGTTGGAAGAAGGAGATAGAGAGAGGGAAATAGAGAAATTAGAGAGAGAGAGAGATAGAGAGAGAGAACTGATGACATGTTGGAAGAAGGAGATAGAGAGAGGGAAATAGAGAAATTAGAGAGAGAAAGAGATAGAGAGAGAACTAATGACTTGTTGGAGCCAATCAATATTTGATGACCAAATCAGAAAGATTGATTTTGATGATACATTGATTGATTATCTCATCATCTTTCAAGAAGTTGGAATAAAAACAAATTTTTAAAAAAATTTTCAATTTTCGGTATGGTGAGCGGGAGCAAATATTGAACAAAAAAAAAAGCTGAAAATTAAGCAATATTAAAGAAAAATGTAAAAAAGTGTAAAAAAAAAAGATTGAATTTAAAGTAAAAAAAAAAAAATCTTTTCCTAAAAGATTCCAAATTTAGATTATTATAAAAATACTAAAGAATTTTTTAGTGAAAGTCATTGAATTTATATTCCACTAGAAGTATTGCACAGTCTTGCTCAGGGATGGCTTTTATGCGCATTTTTAAAGTTTTAAACCTCTTTAGCAGCTATTTTTCTGGCTTAAAATCAAATAGAATTTGTTTCCCAGGTTTGAATACCCTATATATTAAATTTCAAGTTTCAAGACCAAAAATTAGCAAAGTAGTTTGGTAAAGACTATTCTTTAAACAGGCACATACACACACAAGGTCACTTTTATATATATACTAGAAGTATTACCTGGCTTTGCCCGGGCACCATGAACTTACTACTAAGCTAGTTAAGGAAGCCTATTATATAGGAAAGCAATATTGTACTTCCGCAAATTTTTGTGGTCTCAATCATTGAGCTATGCAAATTTCAGTATGAATGCTAACTTTTGTTTTCATTTTGATTTGTTTTTGTAATTCCAAATTCTGGGCTCTTAGACTAAGAGCCTCTAAGCAGTTGTTTTTCCGGCTCAGTGCAAATTAAATTTTTTTTCTATGTCCAAATAACCTATACATCAAATTTAAGACCAAAAATAAGCAGAGTAGTTTGGTAGAGACCAGGTCAAATCGTGGCTTTTTGAATAGTACAATATGTATTATTTAACTCATAGCTGGAGGGAATGAAGGTATTCATACCTTTCCCAAGGGTATTTTCCCACAATTGAATATAACAGAAGTGGCTTCCTCATGTGTGTACGACGAGAGATATAGAGAGAGTGGGAGGAAGGAAAGAGGTGGTGGTGAGTAAAACTGTCTCCACCCTGGTGTCCATTACTTGTGTTAATATCCAATTATCTGTGTCTATGTGTTCGTCCGTTTATGTATACGTTTGTGGGGTTTTTTTTTGGGGGGGGTCATGATGTCTGAAAGCGTGTGTTGACTGTTGAGTAGAGTGAATATTTGGTGTTTTGATTCTGTTGGTGTGGAATTTGAGTTTTTGACAAAATATCTGGCCGAGGAAGAGGAAGAAATATAGAAACGGAGAGAAAGAAAGAAAAAAAGAGAAAAGATAAATGGAAAGGAATAATGGATGAAAAGAAGAAAGAAAGAATGAAGAGAGGAAAAAAAACAGAAAGAAGAGGGTAAATAAAGAGCGCAGACAGAAGAAATAAAGAGAGAAGAAGAAACTGAAGGGAGAGAACGGAATAGAGAAAGGGAAGAGAAAGTGCAAGAGACAATGAAAGAATGGGAAAGAGAGAAAGAAGGGTTTAAAAGAGAAATAAAAAGTAAGAGCGAACAAAAAGAATGAATTAAAATACAATAATGTCACGTTAAAACCGACGCTTCCTTCATTCTGACTGATATTTTCATTCTACTTTTAACTTTTTCTCGTCCATTTTTCATCATTTTCTCTAAAAAAACAAACAAACAAAAGAAGCATTTAAAACGAAAGAATGAACCAAACCAGACATTAAATCATTAACTCTAACATCCCGGGATCATTGTTAACTTTGTTGTTTTTGTTTCCCCATCTTTTGTTTCTTTACAAAAATCGACTAAAAAAAAACAAACATTACAAAACAAAATACAAAAGTGATATTAAAGAAATTCCAGAAAAGTTTAACAATTTTTTTTCTTCCTTTTTTTATTGCTTCAACCCTGTCTTTTTTAATGTGGTGGAAGAGGCTGACTGACTATACGAAGCCTGAATGAAGTGAAAGATTAAATAATGAATGAATGAGACTAGACAAGACTGAATAATGGCCGGCTCGAGGCTTGACTGTCGAACTAAATCATTTTCAAACAAAATTCATTTTAATATTAAACACAGTGAGATGCTGACGAGGAAAATAAAAAGACAGAATAGCCAAACCGCCACAGTGTCGACCCAACAAAGAGTAAACCGATACTGAAACTTCATGAAAGTTTATTTAGACTTATTTTTTGGTCCAAACAAAATCGTATAAAAGTTATGAATATATTTAATTCTTTCCTTCTTTTTCCCTCCCGTCTCTCTCAATAACGGTAAACGCCTTCCTAGACTATTTAAAGTTTTCCAACTTTTGAAAACTGGTTAAAAAAAAAAGAGGGGTGTTTGTTTTTGAGCCACGGTTTTTTATTTTTTTTTTTACAATGTCTCATATTGAGGGTTACAGTGGTCGCCGTCGTCATAAGTCTAAACGTTCAGTTTTTTCTTTTTTCTCTTCTTGCAATTCATCAGGTTCTTTATCCTTTTTGGGAGACGTGGCCCTTGGAGAAGAAGGGGAAAGTCTGTCTACTCCATCGAGTCCAAGATCTATATCATCAACTTATAGTCAGAAACAGAAACGATTGGTCTTCCCAAACGGAATCAAAGATTTGGATTACAATTTATTACAATCTGGAGTTTCCATTTATCCTGGTAAGTAAATGATTATTGTTTATTTTTATCTTTCAGTTTTTAAGATATCCCAGGAAAACATTTTCGAACAATAAATCCACACACAAAAAAAGAAACCAAATTAAAAACTATAAATCCGTTTAAAAATTTATTGGTGATGAATGAATAATGATAGTGGTTGTTGGTTGGAGTTTCGAAATTTGAGAGAGAGACCAAAGGAACGACCGAATAATATTCAATTCGGAGTTTTGACAAATTCTATTATTAGCCAAAATTAGCCATTATATTAATTTAAAAAATCCGCTTGAAAAAAAATCTTATCGTTTATTGTTTTTTGTGTTGTGACTTCGGAACAAATAGTTTGTTAAATGTTTACTGTCGTAAAATCCGGCTAAATTATGGGTGAGAGTCAATTTTTCGATACAAGTTGAGTTTAGAGTTTAGCTTCGAAATTGCATTTTGAAATAATGCATGTTCCAAAAGACTAACAACACGAATTGCGTATGCGTGAAATTTTACTTTTAATTTATTTTTCGCGATATGATAGTCTTTGCAGGTATTATTCGCGATTTATGCCTTATTTCAAAATGCAATTTTGAGGCTAAACTCTGAACTCCAACTCCACTTGTACCAATTTAATTTTTCCATCAAAATTCTGGTGTCGTGTGTGAACGACCTTAAACTACTTAAAAGATTGGTATTTGTTGCTGTTTT
The DNA here is from genome assembly GCA_034780655.1 of Idiosepius hallami. Lineage (NCBI taxonomy): Eukaryota > Metazoa > Mollusca > Cephalopoda > Idiosepiidae > Idiosepius > Idiosepius hallami. Next base: position 13,410 of record JAUZSX010294502.1, read on the forward strand.
CTTTTTCTTTTTTAGAACGATAAAAGCAGTTTTTTACTTTTGACCGGTTCGGTTATCTCTTAAATAGGGTAGATAAATCTATAGGGACACATACAGTATCAAATCCCTTTTACTTTGGCAGTTTTTTTCGAAAACAGGGACCATAAATGTGTCGGGGACACTTGTGTATTTTCACCGTCAAATTGCTTTCACTTTTTCATCACGCGTGTTAAAGTTCTCTAAAATTGATAATTTTTTTCTTTCTTTTTATATTGAATAATTATTCTTTTTTTTTTTATTTGGTTTTGATTTGGGTTAGAGTTAGGGGTTAGGGTTAAATAAATAGTTCTAATTTATTTAAATATTTTCTTCGTTTACTTCATTTAAATTAAATCAA
>JAUZSX010294512.1:0-13784 GCA_034780655.1 Idiosepius hallami
CTGTTTGAATTCTGGCTGCATGTTCGATGTAGAAATTCTCAGTAAAGACTGCAGATGAACATCAGTTAGATTTGAACACAGCTTGGTTTTGATAATGTTCATGATTGAAAATGTTTGTTTACAGATGTATGTAGTCCCAACCAATCAACGGGCCAGTCGAAATCCCTTCAGGGGCCGGACCCGGCCCGCGGGCCGTATGTTGCCCACCCCTGATCTAAATGCTCAGCCTGGGCAGAGGTTGACATTTGTGTCCAGAAATTACAGCACCACATTTTATTGGTGGTAAAAGTCAATTATAAATTAAAGGCAAAATATTGGAGTCAATTCAACTGATGAAAACTATTTCACACAAAACAAAATTATCCATTTTCATCTATTTTTTTTTCTCATTTTTTAAATTTAAAACATTTGTTTGCATTTTAAAAATCATTTTTTAATGATGAAATAACTTTCCTTTCCCTTTAACACATACACATGCGGGGAAGTCCAGTTGGCCTAGTAGGTAGGCAGTTGACTTCGAAATCGTAGGATGCGAGTTCACATCCCATTTGTTCAATTTGCATTCATAATTGGACTCATATTCTTGGGAAAGGTGTGAATCCCATATTGCCCCCAGCTATGAGTTCTATAGCGAACATTGTGTGATTAAAAAAGAAAAACTACATGTGTATACAATGACCTAAAAAACTCAATATGCTGTAAAACACAAACAAACATACTCATGCTTTTCATGAATTAAACATTTTAACTTTTTGAAAACTTTTATGGATAAAACTAGCAACCGATAATTATCTGAAAATATTTCCCTTTCTACAACAAAAAGAATATAAAAATCATTTTTTAGATAGTTGATAGACTGTTGCAACATTAGGATTGTAAGAAAGAAAAAATAAACCTGGAAATCTTTTCATTCTGTTTGTTTGTAATCAAAGTTAATCAGGATTTGTTGTATAATTTGTTTTTATTTTTAGTTTCTTGTCTTCTATTTAATTCTCATGGCCTGTGATTACCCTTCAACTCCTACAGAAAGTGAATAAATGGGGTGATTGTCTTTAGGGCACAAAATGTTTTGCTTTAATTATGATAATTTTGAACTTGAGTTTGAACTTTGGTCCTGGCTAATATAAAGAACTAATAATATAAAAATGTTCTAGGGAAGTTTCCTTCAACACTCACTTGAAGAAACCTTTTTTAGATGATTTTTTTATTCTATCTATTGTACTATAATGGAGATTTAGTGGTGTTCTGTCGATGAAAAAAACTTGAAATTATAAGAAAAAAAAAGAACAATTTTTCTGTTGTAATCATTTAGATTTAATTCTGTGTATAATTTTGGAAAAAATAAGATTTATATTTAATGTTAAAAGGTATATATAAATAGGAGTCTTTGAAAAATACAAAGTTCTCCAATACTGGTATCACTTTGATTTTTGTTAATTTTATTTGTTAATTAAATTGATTTCATTATAAAGTAATTTAATTTATTTTTGTCACAGAACTCAAATTAAATCTGTTTCAATATTAGTTCATTTGGTAAATTCCCAATTTTTAATTAAGATTGAAATGGAATAAATTAATTGAATTTAAAAAAGAAATTTTTATAGTTCTTAAAACTATAAAATTTTATTTTTAAATTCAAATTTAAATTATAAACTAAAAATAATTACTTCAAAATAAATAATGTTTGGTTAAAAAAACAAAACAAAACCAGTTTTGAAAAATTTTATTTTAGTTAAAATCAAATCAAATTATTTCTCTCATTCTCATTAAAACTTGGCCCTTTCAACTAATAAATAATAAATGTTTATAAAATTGCATAATAATTTGATTCACTTGAAAATCAATTTTTTTATATTTTATTCCAGTTAAAATTTTGAAATCAAATTTTTAAAAGTAAATGTTAGTATAACTAGTCAAGCAATATACCAATGAAAACACTGGGAGCTTACACTAGGGGGTTATAGAAAAAAAAAAAAAACTTGCATGGTAATTAAGGTCTCAACTAAGCTGACTAATTTGTATATTGCTAATGATATTGGCATTAAGATCTAATCTCATTAGAAAACTTTAGTTTATCCCATGAGACACAAACTTTTTGTAAGTTATCAGATTTCTGAAAATTTAATTTTATTTTATTTAAAAAAAATAAAAAAAAATGTAGATACTAATTAAAGCTTAGTAATTAATCTTCACTGTGCTATAAGAAAAGATGACCCAATTTGGATTATTGTGTTGCATTTACAAATATTTATGTCCTGCAAATTGAACATTTTTTTTTCTGTGATTGATTTGCGTATTAAGAAGAATTTTAAAAAAGAAAAATAGTTGGAAGCAACTTACTGGAACCAAAGGAGACAATCATAATCTCTTCGTCAAATCTGGCCTTTTATTGAGTGGTCTGAGTTAAAAAAAAATGGGTTTCATTTTTGACATATTCCTTCATCTATTTTGTATATTTATAGATTTCCCAATTCACTATTATGCTTAACTTGGTTCATATGTATTCATATAATGTAATGCTTAATATTAGAGAATTTAAATATTTGAACTGTTCATATAATCAATAACAATAGATTGTTATTATTCTAGTCATGTCTCATGGAAAAGTTATGTTTTTTTTTTTGTTTTCTTTTTCTTCATATTCCATTATCTTATTATGTTTTCCTTTTGGTTGATTTATGATTTCTTGGTAAAAACTTTAGAGCTATTTCATTACATTCTTTTATAAACTAGTGATTCAAAAACAGTTTTAGCTCCAAATAGTTGTTAAACACCTCCCCCCCTCACAAGCTATAATAGGTACTTGTTAGCTACTCAAAGAAATGCTAAATGTCCTAATTTCCACAAGAGTCATCTGTTTAAAATCTAATTTGACATTTCTGAAACTTTCCTTAATTTTTCAACCTCTACAAATATGGATTAATTTAGGAATACATGGTGCAAGTCAAGAGAAATGTTTAGCTTTATGATATTTGAATTGCTTGTTGTAGTCTTTTCCTTTTATTGAAATTTCATGGCTATATTCTAGTTTCTTTTATATCTTAAGTTGCAATATTATTGTTTTAATGAAAATGACTTGTTCATTATGATTTAAAAGATTTCATTTATACCTGATGGCAATCAACCAATCAAATAACAAAATTAACATAATGTGTATTATATAATTCCTCTTGATTTAGCTAGAATTCTCATTTTTTTTTAATGGCCTTACTCACCAAATGTTGTTTCTACTCTTTGCAAATTTACCCCTTGAATCATTATTATTGCTTTTGCCTCAATCCTTTGATTGTATTACTATCACTACTTCTTTAGCACTTTTTCATCTTGGATTATTTTACTCATCTCGTACTGATGTTTGCTATTTAGACTAATTTTTCTTTTTCTTATAAAGAGTTTTAGATTATTATAGTTTCTGCTCTAGTATCATTTTTTGCAACAAAGATGGCCCTAGACTCAATATTTCATTCTTATTATTCCTTATTTTCTTTTTATTCCATACAATTTTTTTATCTTTACTATTTTTAGATAATTTTTATTATAAAATTGGAAGTAGTTTTACCAAATTAAAATAATTTGTAAAGTAGTGATTGTGACATGCTGATACAGTTGCACTTTCTAGTAAAGTTACTTTATTCCTTTAATTTTTGATACTCTATCATTAGATAATGAGTACCTTATTTTATCTGCTTTGTTAACTTTTACTTTCTTTCAGGCTAATATTGTTTTCAGATTTTAAGTGAAAATTGTTTTCTAAAAATGATGTATAATGTAAATAAATATATGTATGTATGTGTATATATATTCATATATATATATATATAAATTTATAAATGCTGTATTTTCCTTGTATGTATTTCTTTTTAATTTTTTCCAATTTCAGGCAGAATGGATGACTTGAAAAAGAAAATCCATGCTGTTTTACAGAGTTCAAAAGAGGGGGTACGGATTATGGATTTTAAAAGTAAGTATTAATATTCTTTATCTTGGTAATCAATGTCAAGATGTTCTTTTGCAAAATACTTTTAAGTAAATGTTTTTCTTAACTGTTTATTGTGATTAAGTTATTCTCATAAGTTGTTGTCTCATATTGCATTCTTTTTTTTTAACTTTATTTCATATCTTAATAATTTTTGGTACATGTAATTTTAGTAATAATTAAATTCTGATTGGTTTTGCATTTTTATCTGGAATATAAAATGCCAAATCCTAACCTCAAAAATGAAAGTGCATGTAGCCAATTTAGATATAATAAATATTCTGATATGTATTCTAAATTGGAAACCAAAACATAGGTAATTAGCATTTTTTTTTCTGGTTTCTGAATCTATAAATATTGGGTCAAAAAAGAATTGGCTTTAATACTGAAGAATGCTGTGGAAGATTTGAAATAGGATGATGGCTTATCATTTAAAGATCTTGAAGAAATCTTAATTCCCTAAAAAATATAGCTTTGTAATTTATTAATACTTTGATGATGTAATTTCTAATTGCTTCCTATTTCATTTTGATATGACACATCAACCATCAAAATAGATTACTAATAAAAGTTTTCTTTGATAATTAAAAAATATATTATAATATATTTAAAAAATTATATTTTTTAAACCATTGTCAAGCGTTCATCTCATTACCAAGGTAAAAAAAATATCATATTATGCATAAAGTCTATTTAACTTGAATAAATTATTTATTTTTGATGGATGTTGGCAAAAAATTTTAATTGAAATTACAATTTTTGTTAATGTTCAACTAAATTTAATACCCTAGAGTAGAAAAATCTTTAACATTAGTTTAGATTCAAAATTTGTTGGATGTTAGGTGTTATATAGAAAAAAATTAATTGTGGTATAAAAATTATTCTTTATTGATTTTAATTTAATTACAAATTATATTCTTCAAAACTTTTTTTTTATTTAATGTGTTTTGAGAAAATAAGTTTAGAATAATTCAATTGTTTGAATTATAACACATAAACTTTCTAACAGGTTTTTTTAGTTTTATTTTCAATGGAAAAAAATGCAAATGGAAATCAAAGTTGTTTATTTTCAAAATAAATAAAGCATTTTAAAGCATTTTTTTCTTATCTGCACCTGATTTTTTATAACTAAAATCTTATTCCTAATTCATTTTCCTCTGGAAAATAACTGAATCCATGAAGGTCAGACTTTGATGATAATTTATAGCCAAGTTATTTGAACAATCAAACAGATGCATCTATTGCCTTGAACAACATTCTTTATTTGGATTTCTTGGTAATATTTGATTCAGTGCTCGCTAGAATGTGTATGGTTTGAATCCTAATGAAACCAAGTATTATGGTGAGATAACAAAATGGAAAAAAAGCAATTTATGATGATCATATACTTTCTTTCATCTTTACAAAAAGTTATGTAAAAAAAACCACAATACTCTTATGTAATCAACATTAATGAACTCAACTAATTCAAAATTCCCAATTTAAAACAATTGTTCTGTCATTATATAAGGACTAGAAAATTATCACTTCTTGATACTAATGGGATTATTATGGCAAAGAACCAAAACAACATGATGTCTCTCTGTACTTGCTGGCAAGGTTCACTGTTAATTCTTAACAATTTCAGAACCTTGAATTATTTAACTCTATTTTTTTTAATTCTAAATGCTTAAGAAAGGGCCACTTCAATGTTATGTAACAGAGATATTTTGAATTCACTGTAAAGATATGCATATTTTTTTTTTATCACAACTCATTTTCATGATTTTGAAATCTGGTCAGGATTATGTAATAATAACCTTTGCTTATTTTCTTTATTATATAAAACAAGTACTTTTCACAAAGACTGAATAAATAACTTTTTTTTTTTATTTAGAGTAAAAAATTGAATGAATTTAACAAAATTTATGCTGGATTTGAATTATTCAAGCTTTAACTTGCACACAGCATCATCACTAATGTGCTTTCTTGAAATATAAATTTAGCCTTTGTAAACTGAGAATATTTTAATTTTTTTAGCCATTTATCTCTTAGTAATATTCTTTTAAATGTAAAATTGATTGTGTTTTTATCAAATCCGTATCAAATAACATGGCATATTTTCTCAATTTAGGATGTTGGTTCATTAATATTTTGTTTGTTCTTTGTTTTCACAGTCATTTTATTGAGGAAAAATAACTCAAAGTTTATTAAAAATTGTTCTTATAAAATTATTCACAGAGAATTTATTTAAAAAAAAAATGACACTAGATAGAATAATGTCACTTTCTTTTAAATGTTGTCAAATGATTCCATTTCATGCTATTTGTAATCTCTACTGACAAAAACAAAATTAAATCAGGAATATCTGAGTAACAAGAAAACTTTTCTAATAAGTGAAACTATCATTCAAAAGAAGTTTAATTTCCTTGTTGAAAAACTAAAAATGTCAAATTGACTTGTATTCAGAAAGTTGGTCATCATTTTCAACATTTTTCTGGTTCTGACTTTTCATAAAATTGAGGAACAGCTACTGTTCTTATAAATTAGTAATATTTTTAGTACAAAGAATATGGTTCTTGTTTTGAAATTACAGGTTCAGTCATTTTTTTTTAATATATACTATATCTAATGGTGAAGCGCAAACCCAAGTTTGGCACAAGGCCATTTATACGTGCTGTATATACCTGTTTTTTTTTGCATTCAGTGTTCTCTTCACTTAGATGAGTTGATCTCCCAAGTTAATGAGCCCCATCTGCCCAAGGCAGCTAAAGGTGAATCTAATGGTTTTGACTGGGATTTGAACTCTGGGTTCAAGCTTTTACCAATGCTCCACCCTCACTGCTCATTTTTTTATATGTACATTGTATCTTGAAATGTGAAATGATATTTTTCTCTAAACATTTGGAAAACTTCTCATCAAAGAACAAAAATAATGAATAAACAAAAATGTCAATTGTAAGTGGAGACAATCTTAGTAGACAATAAAAAATGTCTTTTTTTTTTCTGTGGTTGTCAAATCTGTATAAACAAGTTGAAAATCTTTCACAAGGTTAGGTAAGCTGAATATGCCATAGATACTTCTAGTCGGTTAGTTCTTAAGGCAACAAAGTGTTTATTGTATGTTTTACTGACCAATATCTACCTGACACATTAAATTGTTGCTGAGACTCACTGCTACTTCCTTTGTGCTAATTCCTTGTAAATTTCTGGACTATTGTGGCTGGAATGTCATTCATTGTTTGTTTTCATTTTTGATTAGTCTCTCCTATCATCTTCAGAAAAAGAAGAAAAAAATCTTTTTCAATCAAGATTCACTCTCATGTCTCACTCTAATCCAAATATTCGAAGTCGAAGCTTAGCTTCCATCTCTGTTGTTTTTGATTGTAAAACTTTACAACTCCAAATCACTACAACCAATGATATCTGCTCTTTAGGCAAGTCCTTTTTTTTTTGTCGATTTTTTTCTTTATTATTTTTTATATCTTTTGTCTCATTAGATGACAAGTTGTTGCTAATTATATATCATTTCTTTTGTTTTTGAACACTTGTTGTATATCATAATACTTTTATATCTGTATAAATAGTGTTTTTGTGATGATATATTTTACAAAATAATTCCATAATAATTGTTCTTTGTCACTTTGGGTTTGGATTTGTACTATATAATGATACTAGATGAATTCAAAATACAGTTTATTTCATTCACTTTCACATTAATACTATTGAGAGATGGAAATGTATTCTGTATCTTTCCAATTATAAATTAAATTGTATAAATTCATTTTTTTAATAGCAAGAACATTTGTTGACAAGTTCAATTCTAAAAAAAAATATTTACCAATATTTTCAACTTATTGCTATTATCCTGTTCAGATAAGAAATAAAAACAAACTGAAATTGGGAAGATTTATTTTCTATTAATCTATGTTGGAGATATCCTTTATATGGAACTCTCTCGAACTCTCTCTCTTTTCTTTTATGTTTGTACTTATCTTTATGAAAAATTACTTTATACCCATTAAGTCTGGACAAACTTTATATCAAATGAACGAAATTTGATTTTTTCTTAAACTTTAATAATGTTTCTTATATATGTACATTGGTTTTATAACACTTAATCCTGAGATAATGTATGCAAAAAAACACAGTCTTAAATTGTAAATTCATTTTTTTTTTAAATTCTATTTACTATGAATGGTGCTTGAAGTTAAATTCAACTTTATATAAATTTCCAGTGATGAATTATTGTTCAATTTGGATTAAATAAGAAAATTCCCCATGTTTTAAATCCTCTAGATTAATGTTAAATTGCTTAAATAGTTTGACCTTTCACTCTTTTAAATAGAATATTTCTGACAATAAAAAACACATGGTTTTCAAGTTTCAAAATTTCATAAAAACATTGAATCTTTATTCTCCAGTTGTGAACTCAATAATGAGATTTGATTTTTATTTTTGAAGGAAAGCTGGAAATAATTTTAAATTAACAGTATTTCACTTGGTATGGTGGAAATAAGTTCTTTAAAGCTAATATATGAGATGTTCAAATGATAGAATATAGGGTCATGAAATTGTAATACAAAAATTTTAAACTTGACCTTAAAGCAAAAATTTAGTTAGAATTGCATTACCACTGTTGCTTATAAACTGTTGGTATTATTATTAGATTTTGATTTTGTTTAAAAAAATTTTTTTAATTGCATTATTTTACTGAAATTTATTTTTTGAAAATTTTCATTTAATATGTAAATGATCACCCACACTCTCAGACCCCACAAATAACCTGTTTTTCCAGTTAGTAGGATCTAAGAATTATTTACGTCAATGGTATATGATGATAATCCTTTCTTTAGGCCGATTCCTTAGCTTTGTAAACATTTGGTATACATCAATGATCTAATAGAATTTGAGTTATTTTGTAATGTAATTTTGGGTTTACAAATGAAAGGAAAAATCCTATTCACTAATATATTTGTAAAAAAATTCACACACACTAATTTAAATTTCTTTTTACAGCGGTTGATTAATATTTTTAGTAATGCTCAAGTGAAACTGTTTAATCAAAAGTTAAAGCATTTTTTCCCCTTTTTTGTAATTACACTAAAATATATGCTAGAATATTCCTTAGTTTTTTAATTGAGCAATATTAGGTGAAATACTAGTTTAATTTTTTTTATTTATGTAGACATAACAAGTTACAAATCTTTTATTACTAATTATTTTAATTGTTATCTAAATGTTGATTTACCTTCTATGTATTTTTGAATAATATACAAAACAGAAATTCCTCACGTTTCAGCTAATGATAGATAATTTTTTCACACAACTTATCTACATTTAAATTTAAAAAAAAAAAACCTTTATTTTTCAACTTGCATGATGTTTAGTTAACCTTATCAATTAGAGTTATGGTGGATTTACCTGCTTACATAATAACGTAATTTACTCTTCCTCTTTGTAAATAAAAGTCTTAGAGACTGGGAGAAGCTGGAATCAACAGTTCTACTACCAGTTAGTACTAATATTATATTTTTTCCAATCAAATTCATCTTATTGAATTGTTCAGACCGCAACATTAAAGAATGTTATTTATAGTATATAATTCTATTGTTTTTAGAAGCATTTTAATTTTCTTAATTCTGGACTAAGATAAGAGAAAAAGCATCCCAAATTCATTATTGAGGTTTAAATTCTAAGTTTGATTTTCTTTTGAAACGCAAAATATACTTAAAAAATATAAATACTTTCTTTTTTTTTTAAGTATAGGACAACAGTCTGAAAATTGGATACACATATAAGGAGACTGTTCAAATTTTTATAAATATCCCATTTCTCAAAGCAGTCTGCAACTTTCTGGGTAATTTCATCTAAACTTGATGAAAACTTTTCTATTGTCATTTTTTGATGATTTTTGGGATTTAATTTTAAAGTTTAACTTTTAGATTAAACAGTACCAGGTTTTTACAACAAAATAATGTGTGCAAATTTGTTGTAACATTTCAGCTTTAAAAGTCAGAAAATTAAAGGGATTTTCAGTGTTTTGTTTTTATGTCTTTTTAGATATTCTGTTACTTCAATGCCGTATTTGTTTAAAGTGTCATTTTATTACAAAAGAGATTTTTGCATATGAAATATTAGCCATTTGACAAAAGAGTATTATTACTACTTTCAGAGGAATACAAAAACCTAACTAATGAAGAAATCCCTTTTAGAAAACATGGATACATGACTTTGGAAGACTTAATGAAAGCCATTCCTGATACAGTGGAACGAAGCCGGTAAGTGCTGTTATTAGTTTCACTAGAATTGAACAAAGAGTATACAAAGTGACTAAAGATATTTTCTTATCATTACCCATAAGAATAACGGCTATAGGCATATGATTTACCGTCAATTTAGCACTGTTTTCTATAGTAGATTTTCAAATAATTCTACTTTCAATACTATTTTCATTTAGCTTTTATGTTTTTGACTATTTTTATATATTTTAGGTGAAACAATTACACTAAGCATTTCAATTATTAATTTTATTTACATCTATTTTTAATGAAATCTAATTACACTTATCGAGCAATAAATACCACAAAACTGTAAATTTTTAAGTTTTTTTCTCCATGGAATATTTCTCATGAGATTGATTTCAGCAATGAGTAATTTTCTAGTAATCTCAGAATGTTTTGTAATAGAAATAAATCATCTAAAAAGCATTTAATGAGGATTAATCTTTATTATCATTACAGCAATTGACTCCTCTTTAGATTAAACAATTTGTGAAGTTATTAAATTAATCTCTTTAACAAAAAGGAAATTTTTGATTTGAAAAAAAGTTGTTTTTAAATGTTGAAAAATATATAAACTATTGTTTTCTATTGGTTGCATCTAAATTTAGTTTCATGGCTATAAATATTTAATATCCAATCAATATTAATACTCTAATATTAGTATAGAGAAAACTTGTTTTGAGGTATATTTCTAAAGACGTACGTTTACACTGAATATAATTTTTTTTTTCCAGTGTTCGTGGAAATGAAGTTTATCGTGCTATGTCTAATGACAAAACAGCTCATCTACAGAGGCTTATTGCAAAGCAGAAGTTAGCACCTGCTCGAAAGTTAAAACCTCCCGTATGTATTTAAGGACGGAAAAAAAATCTTTATTCTACAAAAAAGATTTTTGATTTCAACTACTTCAAATCTCTCTCTTAAAGAGTTTTAAATTTCTTTTACTCTTAAACTCCTTTTAGAAAGTTTTTCCAACATTCTATTGTAATTATGATCAGTAGTATTAGACTTGTTCATCATCAATAGACCAAGAACTTTAAGGATGCTTTTGAATGATCTTTGAAAATTATTTTTAGGTTTGTTTTAAATCTTTATCGGTTGTAGCTTATACAACTGTACTCAATTCACATAACTATTGTGACTTGTCATATTACAAATGATAAAAAAGCAAAATTTAATGAAGCAGTTAGTTTGAATTTTTACCAGCTTTAAGGTTTTTAACTCCAGTTTACACAACTCCCATAACCTGTTATTTTCATTTATTGTAGAATGATTATAATAGTTCATTAATTATCAATTAAGTTTTCTAATTATGAAACCTGTTTTACATCCAACAAAAAATAAATGGAATATCAAGGATTATTTTTTCAGAATTACACCTTTTTTTTAGAGGGATACCGCTAAAACAAATGATTTTTGTGCTCCAGAATTTATTTTTCTACATAGGCAAAACCATTCTCAATACACTTTTGCCAGTAATGAACGAGGTGGTCCATTTTTGCATTGGGAATGCACTTTGTCATTCACATCTCTTTTTCACCACTTTAAATTTGACAAACCCATTTTCTAACACTGCTGAAGTACCCACAATAATTAAAACTACTATGGTAAAATAAATGATACATGAAATAGAATATTAGAAAAAATGGAAAATAAATTCCAATGATCTACAGCAAAAATGAATTTTTAAAAAAGCAAAAAACACATATATTTGGAATGATAAATAGAATAAAGTTAATAAAAAGAAAAATGACAGCTTTGAACTAAAAGAGAAATAAGAAAGAAAAAACATTTTACTTACCATACATAATATTATATCAAAAAACATATATCGCACATTTTTTTTATTTGACAAATATATTATTAAAAAGCCATTTTGTTTTCATCCAAATTGATTTTATACACACACACACACACACACACACACACACACACACACACACACACACACAAACACACTCAATGTATATTGGTCATGAACTGCTTACTAAGCTATGTCTAAAAAATCAACTTACCCCTAAAGTATGGAAGCATGCATGTATTTAATGATTGTTTTATATCTAAAGCAAGTTGAGACATTTTAATATTGTAACACAAACTCATTTAAGTGACATGAGCTTCTTGATTTTTTCCCCAAATAAACTATAATTCATATTTGATTTTCTTTAGAAAGGTATTCAATAAGTAAGATTTCTACCTTTTTAGATAATTATGAAACTCATTTTGATCATATTGAAGAACAGCAATCAATATTCTGTGTACAGTTTCTTCTTTTCTTTTAATTTCATGTTATTTTTTTTTTAAAGAATGTATAGTCTTTGGCTTGGGTTGTTTTATTTATATTCTTAATGGCATATAAATAAAATCATTTAAAAGAAAAAGTACTGCACTTATGATCAGCATGATGTTTTTTAGTCAAATTGATAATATATTCTGACTAGGCTGGTGTCTAACCATCACTGAATATATGATCTAAAAATCAATATAAAAATTTTGCCTATTTTTAAAAATAGTGAATTATTTTTAGATCATTTTATATATTTTTACAAATTTTAAATTATTACTTATTGTAGGAATTTGAGTTTTTCAATTTTCATTGATTTCAACTTGTTTGACATAGAAAAGTGGATCGTGTTAGATGAATACAGAAAAATGTGTGTTATGTCTGTGCTATGTATTATTGTGTCTCTTGAGTGATATATCTTAAGTAATTGTATCAGTGTGTTGTGATTATTTGAATAATACAATCTTATTTAAATTGAACTGCATGCTATATACAAAATCTACATTGCCTGAACCATTATCAATACCAACTGAAAGTTTAATGCAACTTGAGAGATAATTAAAAGAAAGATCTTAAAAAGGAGAAACATAGTTCTTTTGAGACTTGTATGAATAAGTTAAATATCATGTCAATCATTCTTTTTAGTCTAATTGTTTCATTTGAAAGTGGAAACATCTCATAGGCCTTTTTTTTGTAATTTCCAAAAATACTTAAATTGCAATTCAAGTTTTTTGTATTTTATCTGAACTTTTACTGCCAAAATTAAAGGTTAATTTTGTATGCTATAAAAATCATAAACAGTTAGAGAAGATCAATTTTTTGTAGCACATGGGATATTGACACACTGAAATTTTAAAACACAAGTTCAAATTCCAGTTATGCTGTTATGTTCACTCTTAGGTATACGTATCTCCTCCCCTCCTCCAGCTATTGGTAAAATAGTAAATCTTGTCTTATTCAAAAAAAGTTGTTGCTAAAAGAAAGACCTTTATTAAACTCATGGTTCTCTGCATTAAATGGCCAGAATTATTGATATGCTGCTAAAACCAATCTATCAATCATGTTAAGTTATTTTCTCATTTTTAACCTCCTGTAAAAGTAACTTAGAGATTCTATTTAACAAGAATGTAACAATAATAAAACAAGCCGCGCGTGCGTGGTACCCCTAGCTCTAAAAGTTCCCGAGGGACGCAAAACAGATTTTTCCCGAGGTAAACACTATTCAATTTGTGAAATGAATAATACCCTCCACATTTTGGCC
>JAUZSX010294534.1:0-13782 GCA_034780655.1 Idiosepius hallami
CATCTCAGGTCCCACCGACCCCCGACACCGAACTGATCGATACCCTGGTCATCGTCGGCTACGACGGACGAGCATGATGATGGTGTGTGTCTCTGATGAAAGGTGAGGTTGAGGAGGTGCAAGTTGCCTTTTTAGGGTAAGGTGGCCGCAAAGTGCATTCTGCATCAAGGCCATCCTGCGACAAAGCACTGCATTGATTTTAAATGATACCTAAATGAGTTTTTTTTTAAACAGAGATATTCACTTTCAGATTAGATTAAACCAACAACAGAAATGGTTTTATTTATTGATTCTAGCGACATTTGTGAGGTAAACACAAATAACCAATGAATTGATTAAAATTATTAATTTAAAGTTGATGTCGAATATTTTTTCTGATTTTCTTGGATTGCTTCTTCCTTTCAGCCTTTTAAATTAAACTCTGAAGCTGGAACAAAATCGTTCAAGGCGAGTGGTACCTCAAGAAGTGGGAAACTCTTAGCAACATTTGACGCTGTATTGGATATTCGAGGTAAATGGATACAACACAACAGATCTTTTAATAAATTCTTATTATGTAGGCTAGGTAGGATTGAACCTCTCACTTTAAGATAATTTTGATTAAAACCCGAAACCAGCTGTGGTGAAGGTCTCTGGGGACAACTTTCCAGGAACTCTAAATACAAACTATCCACAACAATCTCAATGGTTCCAAGATAAAAACCATTTTTTTTACCTTTATGAATGAAATATTCCAACCAGCGGTGTAGCAACAAGTTTTGTCACCCTGAGCGTTCATCAGATTTGTGCACCTCCTTACCTCTGTTAACCGTTAACATTCAAAAGGCTAAAAAATTAATTTTCATGTAACTATAGTCAACGATCTAATTATATTCAACTTAGAATATTTATTTTCATTTGAATGATGATTCAGTTAAAAATATCTTGAAAAAATATTTCATGCATCTAACATAAAACATACTACAAACTTAAAAAACTAATTTTCGAAAATGCTGACCCCTTCTCCACCCCCTTGCTATGCCACTGATTCCATTCTATAATGCCTTTTGAGTTAAAAATAAATGAAAATAAAATATTTCAACTGCTAGGTATGACTGTGGCACTATTGGACTCCTCTAAATGAAAATGGAATATTCCAACTGCCAAAGAACACATTGTTTCAAGTTTTTCTCTGTAGAACTGGTGTCACTAACAACAAATTAAAAGTATATTCTTGTGTCATTTTCCATTCAGTACACACTACTTTTCAAACTTACCTGGCACTCTTTGGGTTCAAAATCGATTTAAAAATTGTCAATGTGCTGGCTTTTTCTTAAAGGGTTGTTCCTTTGGTTGAGTTAAGTAGGATAGGTTATTATAGTCATAAACCAAATTGAAATTGCACTTACATTTAGGTTGGTTTTAAAATGACAGGTTAACACCATAAATGTAAATACAAATTGTTTTGGCTATTTAAATATTTTATTAATATTTGTGTCTGATATTTTCGGGCAAATGATTTAATGTTAAATTTTGTATTGTTTCGAAGACTTAAAAGTATTAAATTTATTTGTGTCTGGGATATCTCTTAAAAATTATTGAAATTGAAATGAAATGAAATGGAATTTCATGATGGCATAATTTGTTTCAGTTTTAATAATCTAAATCTCAGATTTTTCATCACCTGAACACACCTCAGTTAATAGCTCACTAAGTTCATAGAATCTGTTGTGTTGTTAGGTAAATGGAAAAACCCTCACCAACAAAAATATTTCATTAAAATAAAAATACATCAGCATTTTTATAATATAAACAAAACGTTCATTTTTGTCAATATTTTCCATCATGGAAAAAAAATTTGCCTTGTAGAAACACCTATGCAAGGCAGCAGATTTTTTTTTATTGCTGTTGAAAAAGTTGCTAGCCCTATCCTCAACCCCCAACCAGGAGGACCTTTATTGAGTTTTTGAAATCAGTGTTACCATTCATCTTAATTAGCTACTCTCCCGAGTTAACGAGGCCCATCTGTCTGGGACAGCTAACAGTAGATAGAATGGCTTTGACTGGGATTTAAATTGTCATAATACGATTCCATAGTCCAATCTTTTACCAATGCTCCAACTCGCTGCTTTATTTAGACAAACCAACTAAAATATCAAGAACACAAATAAGTTGTATCCACTTTTAGGTATCTATAACATTTTAGCCTAGCTGTTTAACTCAGTTTATTTATTCATTATTTGAAATTAGGTAAGTATCTCCTGTATATCAGTAAAATTGCTGAGTCAATCTCTGGAATTATGGTTCAAAGATTTTGTACTTCATGTATTATGTATCAATCCTTTTTTTTGGTTTTTGAAAAATTGAATTGTTTTTTAGAAAGTGACTGGTTGACTGTAACTGGTTGGAAGAATGTTCCTGTTCGTATCACAGTCAAAGGAAATACTTCAATTAACCAACAACTCAGTCCATTTCTTTATCAATATGAATTCCTGAATTTTACTGGTCATATACCAGATATTTCAGTCTTTAATGTAAGTTTTCTGGATGAAATAATTTTTTTTGATTTTATAGAATATCAAAATTTATATCCATTGGCCAATGTGACTCTAGTTTTTGTTTTTTTAATATACAGGGCGGGGCAGAAATAACAGGTGTTTTTGAAATTATACTACACTATTTTATTGTTAGAAATAAATCAAATTGTTACCATTTTGGAGGGTAAAGAGATGCCATTTTATGATTTAATAATAGATGTTTGTCTCGAATAAAAGTTCAAGATGTGGACAATTAAATATAAGATTTTTGCATGTGAAATGTAACGAGTCACCAAAAATAGACATTTCATAAAAGAAATCATATTCTTTGACTTTATATAAAATGGCAAATCTTTTTGATGATATTTTTTTTTTAATTTTCAATAAAATCTTATACTTTTTTTATCTAATTTTATTAGATGAAACTTAATCTTAATCTTTAACTTAGTTCGGTTTCTCAAGTTTTAAAATATTGACTGAAAATGTTGTAAAGATAGTTCAGGCATTTGAATAATACCTAAGGAAAGCTGAAGGGTAAATCAGCCAAAACGTTGTAAAGATAAAACTAAAGATGAGAGTAGAAGTCTAGCTAATCTGAATGAATTTAAAAAACCCTCCATTACTTTTTTTTTGTAAAGGAGTTATCAGAACAGCCATAAAAGCATTCAATCTGTATCTGAAAGAGTTCATATCCGGATACCCAGCCATGTTATAAATGTCAAGATCTCTTTGTTTAATGGAATATTGATATTAAATGCAACTGAGTGCTGATTTTGTTTTTATAAAAAGCATTTATTTCTTTTTAAAATATATCATTTGAATGATTTTATTACATTAAGCTAATAGTTAGAGAAAAAAACCTAACACAAGTGAAATAGAATAAGGGTCTTAAATTAAATTAAATGACATTAAAGGTGATTCAATGATACGGTAAGTTTGCTCAAATTATCGCTTTTTTCCTGGAACCCTACATAACCTCTGCTAGATATTAATTTTTTAAAAAACTAATAGATATGTATAGTTTTTTAGTGCAAAGTAATAATGTAATGAGGTGAATCTTGGCGAAAATCAAATGAAGATCAACTAATCATGAAGGCAGCAAAAAACAATAGATTGTGATCTTAAAAAAATTCCCTTTACGTATGAGATTACATAACACCGAATTCTGAAGTCCGACTGGAAAAACTTTGTGCATTATAAAAGAGAAAGAAAGAAAGAAGAGAAGAGAAAGGCAGAGACAACACACAGCCGACTGCGCTTGAAAGTGACCAACAGCAACGGTGTGAACATTCCTCTGCCTCTTTCTTTTTCTCTACTCTCTTGTTGATACTACATACTGACATTAAAAACAAATTAATGAAGTAATATAAGAACTAAGAGAGGGATTCACGACCGAGAATAAAAAGTTGAAGTTTAAATCAGAGTCTTTGTGTTATATTTATTCCCAGTGTCCTGTACTGAAGTATATATGTTTAGAATAGTGGTAATATAATCGCGTTACAAAAAAAAGGTAATTAAAAACGAAGACAACAAAAAAATCAAAAGATTATTTTTTTTTTTTAAATAAAACTTTCAACATTTTTACTAATAAATTAGATTTTTTTTTAAATACGTTGAAAGATACAATTTGTCAATTTTTGAAACCAAAGGGCCTTTAATTGACTTATTAGGTAAACAATTTATTTAATTACACATTTCTGAAAATCCCTTTAACTTTACTAAATTTACTTACTGGCATCACCAACACCACTAGGACCACTGTTGCTGCTATTGCTGTTGAGTGCTACTAGTTATTGGATTTTAATACTAGTAATATTTTTGATAAATCATTACTAAAACTGAATTCATTCTACTAATTTTCAGCCTTTTTTTTTTTTACTAAAGACAAAGGCCAAGGATCCAAAAACACATCTTTGCTTTATGGTTAAATCCGAACTCTCCAAAGAGGGAGGGAAATAGAGAAAGAAAATAATCTTGAATTCTCCCCAAAATTGTCTATTCATATTATAAAGGGAAAAAAAGAAGGTTTATACACTATCTATCATGTTACTTTGTTTTTCTTATATGGCAAATCAACCCTTTTCGGTCATTTAATGCAGAGAACAATCATTGTTTCATAGACGTTCATTTTGTTGCACATAGTTTTTTAAATAACACAATGTGCGCTATTTACCCTATATCTGGACCAAATGTGGAGATTAATACCATTCCCAAGGACATTAGTCCAATTGTGAATGAAAATGGAATGACTAGGATTTAAACTTGCTTATTATGATTCTAAATGACAACCCACTAGGCCAAGTGGATTTCTCCTTACTATCATGTTATGATTCATTGGCTAAATAGATGTCTGTCCATCAGTTTGTATCTTTTCTTCCTTTTTTTTTTCATTTTCAAATTCATTTTACTTATTCAACTAAATACTCATGAATTCCTGTTTTTGTTTAAGATTCCTGAAGGAATGATGTGTGAGGATTTTCACAGCGTTGAAGATTTTCCTAAAATCGGAAAAAGTTTTCATGTTAAAATTGAAAAGATTCAGCCTGCACTGAACAAACTACTTCCAGAAGAAGTAAGTCTTTATTCATTTTCCTTTGCTTCTTTTCATACTTCCTATTCAGTTTTTTCTTGAAAGTTATTTGTTTTCTTTGTTACCGTTACTTGAAAGTTGTGTGTTGTTGCTCTCTTATCAACTTGCTACAGAAACCACTATTGAAAAATTATTGTTGAATTTATTGAAATTCCCCATTTAAACAACATCTACATTGTTAAAACAGGCAAAGGTATGCAGTGACTAAACTCACAAGAACAAATATTACTCTAAACCTAATTAGATTTGAGATCTTGTCAAATTTCAAATTATAGCACAAAAGATCCAATTTTATATACTGAAAGCCCCTGTAGGTTGCACACCTTTTAGCTTGGAATTCTATCTCACCACATTTTTAGAAACTCTACCTGCTAAAACCTACTCGTTAGATACTTAAAGCTTTGTTAAAACATGACTCACAACTGGCTAAGTATAATTATTTTCTTTATCAAACAACTTTTGAAACAGGTTTTAATCATAGTATAGCTATAAAAAGAAGGTAATAGGTAATTTTCACCCCAATATCTAAGGCAATACTATCAACACTCTGCTGTTTGTTGAACGAGGATATGTGTGCATGTTCTATGCCCTATCAATGGTTTTAACATTATTTTTCTATATGATTAAGGAGGAACTTGATAAAATAACGCATAAATAAAATAAATCTTGAATGATATTTATCACAGTTAGCTTTAAACCTTCATTAAAAGTTTTCTTTATTACTCTCGTTTACCTTGTCTAACCTTCTCCTTCACCAGTCCTAAGTTTGAAAACATACATAGTTTTACTATTTTTAACAAGTGTAACTGGGTTATATCTAGATCTGTGACAATATTCTTTTTAAAATATGCTTTATATTCTCTTGATATGCCGGAAATATACTTCAAGCATATGCTAAAGGATTGTAGGAATGTACCTAAGTGACTTCAGGTCACTTACTACTAACATGCAAAAAACATTGTTTATTAACCTCCTAGCTCCTCCAAAGAACATATCACCAAAATCTTTCCTCTTCTACTATTTCTCTCTTCCCCTACCAAACTCTCTTTAAACTCTCTACCTATCTATATCTCATTCTTTGACCTCTTAGTGACCAAAAGAATTTGTCCCAGTTCCACTCCTGGCCTCAGACTATCAACACGTGTCTGCTGCTAGCAGACACTGAAAACCAAAGAAGAATGTAAAAATATAATAAAATAAAGAATAATTTTTAAAGCTAATATTTGTGTTCACATCATCAATTTATAACCACCAATCCCACAAATATTACAAATACATTCAGTTAACAACTGGGTGACAGAACCAACCAAGTCCCAATGGAGACAGAAATTAAAAATCAAAAATGGAATTGGATTGGCCACACTTTGCAGAAACCTGCGTCTAACATTACCAGGTATGCCCTTAACTGAAATCCGCAATGTAAGCGCAGTTTGGAAAAGAAGTATTGAGGCTGAGACCAATAAGGCTAACAGAATGACATGGGAGGAGCTAGAGAGGACCAGTCAGTATTACGTCCATTAGAGAAGAAGCGCCATTGTTGCAGCATCCCTATGTTCCCTTGAGAATCAAAAGACTTAAACATGAAAGAGAGGGGAAAAATTAGTATAGGCAAGAAAAAAACTTACTGGAATAGTTCGACAAAATAACATTAAAAACATTTTTTTAGCGTTGTTAAAAACGTTAGTTCCAATAAAGTCTGTAAAATGTACACGAGTAGTGTCCCTTAGATAAGCATAATTTTCCCGCTAAATACTTAAAAAAAAATTGGGCAGCAACGGTGGAGCATTGGTAAAAGATCGAGTTCTGGAATCGTATTACGCGAGTTCAAATCCGAGTCAAAACCATTACATTCACTTTAACAGCCTCGGGCAGATGGGGCTCGTGAACTTGGGAGAGCAACTCATCTAGGTGAAGGGTAACACTGAATTAAAAAATCCCATATATATAGAGCACGTAAGAATGGCCTTGTGCCTAACTTGGTTTGGTGCTCTACCAAGTAAATATGATATACACATACACGCACTCACTGACCGGTCGGCGAAAATTTGCACGCTAACACACAAAAATACAAACACAAAAATACACACACAAACTTTCTTTCTTATTCTTACAACCGCTTCCTCTATTTTATACACACGTTCTCTCATCTTGCATGCACGTATATTTTGTTTCACTCTCTCTCTTACACACACAGATACATTCTTATTAAATACTCTTACATATTTTCACAAAAATTTAAGAACGCACACATACACACACACACTCACACATACTCTCTCTCTTTCTCTCTATCTCCCCCCTCTCCCCTTCTCTCTTTTCAACACGTTTACAAAACACACGTTTCTTCCTGTCTTTTTTTTTATGCACATAGGTTACATATTACATTTTGTGATTGAACTACTTTTATAATTTCCTCCGGCAAGTGTTCTGTATGTGACGACCCAGTCTTTTCTTTATTCGCTTCATTTGTTCATCTCTATTTATTTCTCTGTTACTAAGTATCGTCAATTGACCGACTTGATTTTTGTTTTTAACAACTTAAATTCTATAAATCAGCAAGATTTTTTCATGAAAATATAGATTATATTTACATTCAAAGCAAAATAAAAAATATTTCGATTTTTTCTTAATTTTATTTAAAAATGTAGATATTAAAACAGTTTTCGGTTTGATTACCATTAATACATTTTTAATATTTTTTATATGTTTTTTAAAGTTTTATTGAAAAATTAAAAAGCGATAACGTTTGCTCGATAATTATCTGAAATATTCAAAAATAAATACTTGTATTTCTAATAATTAAAAAAATTTTTTACATTTTTAAAATCTAAATTTAAGTTCTTAAGTAAATATTTTGACGGCGACATCTTGAAAGAAAGTAATACCGTCCTAATAAATTAAAAGTATGGAATCACAGAACATTGCGAAATTTAAAATTAAATTACTTAAATGAATATAGATTTTTTAAAAAGAAAATAAACTTGATTGTGGGGTTGAATGAGTCTGAATAATGATAATCTGTATATCATCGCAGTCAGTCAGACTTTGATTATGACTAGTTGGGGCTTCAGTAGGATTTTTTCTAGAAGAACCCCACCATTTATGTAAAAATCGGAATTCTAAAAAAAAAAAAATACCACCGCCATGGGAAAGTAACCCGGTAGATCAGTTTACCCGCGCATGCGCCCATAACACTCACTAACTTTGAGTGAGTCACCGCAAGAATGAACCTACTGTCGCTCTCGTCTCAGGTGGGTTAGGGTTAGGGTTAATAAAGCACACCTTTACTTTTACTTTTACTGAACTTACTGTCGCTCTCGTCTCAGGTGGGTTAGGGTTAGGGTTATGGTTAGGGTTAATAAAACACACTTTTACTTTTATTTTTGCTTTTGGTTGGTGGGGGTGTTTTTTTTTTTCGCGGGTTCTTCTAGAAAAGATCCCTTCAGTATTCAACCATAGCCCTCAACTCGCTCGCGCAGGTTATTATTGATGCAATATCTGTTGCGCATCAGATAGACACTTTCTGAACCTCCAATTCCTACATCCAGTGGAGTGAAACCGTGACGACTGGCAGCAGAGGAGGCCACAGGGCTTTTGTAATCAGTGTTGCCCTTCACCTAGATAAGATACTCCCGAGTTAACTAGCCCCATCTGCCCGAGGCAGCTAAAGTGAATGCAATAGTTTTGACTGGGATTTGAACTCACGTAATACGCATATATTATGTTATAGAACCACTAGATCCTCTTCCATTGTGTTTCGAGTAAGTTTTTTTTATTACTTGACTTCCTCTTTCTTATCCTACATATTTCAATCAAACTCATTTAATAATTCCCTTTTACAAACATTTCATTTGATATTAAGTCGATTAGACGCCTGGATAATGTCTTAATTCTGCCTTTTCTCTGATTTTCTGCTTTTGCTCATCATTTACTCATTTATTGTTTTTTCTTTTTAATTCTTTGTTTTTTTCCATCTTTCTTTTCTCTTTTATTCAACTTTTTTTTTCAACACCTCAATTTTGTTCATTCATAGAGTCCACTTCGCTGGAACTTTTAAAGCCAGTATAAAGCAACAGCTGTTATGATTTATTATATTTAGACACACCCAAAAGTTTACGCATAATAACATCTGAGTGTATCGACCTAATTCAATACCCATAGCCATACATTTACTTCTCTACTTCTAGTCTTTTCACAGAAAAATATCATACTGCCTTTCGATACAATTCAAGCTTCAGATATTCTTATCGACTTCTAACGGTTACATCATCTCCCCTCCCCTCCCCTCAACAATATACATTAAACACAACTTAGTAAAATTAGAACCACCATCAAATTTTCATGGATATGTATAAGTGTTATTTTTGCTTGTCACGTGGATTCATATAAGTAAGGTTTAGGTTTTGGGCAGCGAAGTTGAAGCATTAGTAAAAGCTTGGGCTCTGGAATCGTAGTACACGAGTTCAAATCCCAGTCAAAACAATTGCATTCTCTGCTCGGGCAAATGGGGCTTGTTAACTCGGGAGAGCAGTTCATCTAGGTGAAGGGTAACATTTGTTATAAACGAATGCTCAATAGATTTAGTTTTTGTAGGTTCTTGAGACTTAAAGCACTTTTCAAGAGTACGTTTGTACTTACTTTCTGTAGCAGTTTTTATTGGTCGCGTCTCCACGAAACAATAGGCTGGGCTGCCTCAGTCTGCTCCACTAAGCAAACAGCAAAGAAGTACAACCAGTAACGTACAATAAATACACGCTCCACACACACACAACACTCGGTTCTGAAGAGGCAAGAAATTTAGTTTGAATTTAGCAAATTGTTGACAGCTTTAGTTTCTCCTTGCTGATTGGCTGTATATTCACTCCTGATAAGCTCTTTCTCTCTCTCATTGAAATTAAAATGTGTTTATCATTACTAAATTAGTGAAATACTAGAAATATTACCTGGCTTTCCCTAGCACCAGAGACTTGCCACTAAGATAAATAGGAAAGCCTATTATCTATTAAATCGCTCGATGCTTTTTTGAGAATTTTATACTATACTAAATTCATTTCTAATCCTTTTTCATACTAAATTCATTTTTAATTTTAAACTTGTTAAAGAAAAAAAGATGTTCAGAAACGATCGAATTATATTTTCTTAAATTTCTAAAACGCTTCTCCGTTACTTATTTTTTTAAATTCAAAAACGCTTCTTATCTTCTCGGTGTTTTAAAAATATTCTTTAAAGTATCAATCTTAATTCTTATTCTGTTAAAATGGTTTATATAATCAAGTCACACTGGATTAATTAATTAGATTAATTCGGTGACGAATTCGGTGACGGCCCAACACCCGCAAAAATATATAAGTGTTTTAGTTATGAAAAAAAGCCCCATTTTTTTTTATCTTAACCAATCATAAGTCTCTCCTATCTTAAACTTTCATTTTACCTTAATCTATTCTGTGGGTCTGAATAAATGGCATCTAATTAAAGAGTATTAAATTACAACACTTTTACAAAAAGTAAGGAAAACAATTATTCTTACAATAACAATGTGATTCAAATTTCTGTAAATTTAGAATTAAATAATAAACTTTTTATTATATTAACGTTTATTAAATTTGATAGGACTCAAACAACAAAGTAATGAAAATAAATTTATGTCTTGGATATTAAAAAGTACCAATATGTTTTTTCCTTTGCAAATTTTATGGTAATTGTTATATAAATGAGTCAAACGTGCTCATTATCAAGGATAAAGTAGGGCAGACATAAAGTTAATGATATTTAGTGACAGTCAATTTCTCACATGAATAATAATCAAGATTATAATGATATTTTTGCCCTTGGAATCATCTCTTACAGAGATGAAATATTTTTATTTGGTTTTAGAAATTAAATAAACCACTAGTCCTATTCAATGGCGTAGCAAGGAAGGGGCAGTCCACTCCGGACGGCACATGCCAGGGGGCGGCATTTTGAGGGAGTAAAAATACATGAAAAAAAAAAAGAAATAGTAAAAAGCTTAGAAAAAACCTAAAAGTTAGGAGCTATATATTTTATATGCGTAATGTTTTTAAACGGAGTTTATTACTGTGTCACCAGTCCAGTGTAAATAACTAATTAGGGTGAATATAATTAGATCCTTGATTGGAGTTCCATGAAAATAATTTTTTAGGGCTTTTGGGAATTTCGATCGTTAATGGATTATCAATAGTCTGTTGCTAGGTGACTGGTCAATTTCTAAAAATTATTTCAAAACTCGTGTCAGTGAATCAATCAAATAGATGTTTTGTGTGAATTTTCATTCTTATCAATGAATCGACATTTTCAATTTCAAAGCAATTCCAATTCAATCCTTTTCGAGATGAACGTAGTTCTTAGGTCACAGATATTTCTATTAGAGTATTTCTTTCATTTGAAAGAAACACTGTATTCCAGAACTTCATCGGTTTATGTCTGAAAGATGAAAGCTCTCTTGAAATAAAAGGTCTTCATTTACAGGCTGCAGAAAACGCAAGAACAACCAACCAGCCAGCATAGAAGAGACACGTGCAATAGTCTGCAATGACTGAAAAAAAAGCAACTACTCACATACCCTGCCCATACGCACGTGTTCACTCTCTTTATCTTTTTTCTCTTTCTCTCTCTCTGTCTGTCTGTCTGTCTCTCCCCCTCTCTCTCTCTCTCAAACACACACATCACCATCATCATCGGCGGTCACTCGTTCTCGAGTATGACTGTTCTCCGTTTTGAACCTGTGGATCCTTTCGGAAGGACGCCTGCGCGTGATGTCTTTTAACGTGGGGGGACAAATGCACCAGCAGTCACCACACGGCCTTTTGGCAAAGGATGGATTTGTTCCAATGGCATGGATAACCACAACGACTGGAGGTCATCTTCTGTTGTGTCATTGTAGACATGATCTGCCACATCCGTCGTTTAGGCCTGGCACTATTTAACCCATAGATGGAGGGAAGATTTAGCTTCATACCTTTCCCACGGGTATTAGTCGACATGTCAAAATATACAGAACAACTTGGATTCGAACCTATGTAATACGATTCCGAAATCCAATTGTCTATCCACTGAGTCATGCCACGTCAACCACCTCATATATATGATATTTACTTGGTGAGCACCTTCAAGTTTGGCACAAGTCCATTTTTACGTGCTCTTACCCGGACTTTATATATTCGGTGTTACCCTTCACCTAGATTATCTGCTCTCCGAAGCTAACGAGCTCCATCTGCACGAGGCTGCTAAAGTGAAAGTAATGGTTTTGACTGGGATTTGAACTCGCGTAACACGATCTCACAGCCCGAGCTTCTACCAATGCTCCACCGTCGCTGCCCTAAATATAGAATCGGTATATATATCCATATAAAAATATATTTATGTATGTATGTGTGTGTGTGTGTGTGTGTGTGTGTGTGTGTGTGTGTGTGTGTGTGTGTGTGTGTGTGTATTTGACTACGACCCGATCGCTCCGGGTCCGTAGCGTCCGCGGTGTGAAGGTCTCATTGGTCATAAGGATGTCAAAAAATTACGGCAGTTTTCTTAGAAAGATATTTTTAAAATAGAATTTTTTAAAAAAAAGGCAGGTCAAATGGAGCACAAAAGGAGCATAAAAGTCACCTAAGAACAAGGCCAGACAATACTTTTAGATATACCCAGACGACTATATCCGCTCCCCCAGACAAAAATTTTCACAATAGCACTCTTCGTTCTGCCGTGTGGTGAGACACATACGGCGTGATCGATTCTCATTGATTTTCATAAAAAAGTCTATAAATATCTGCATTAGTTAACAATTGATCATTATGTAAAGCACTATGCTATGATTACTTGTGTTCTGACTCGTTCACGTGAAGGCGGAAATATCGAAACATGCCAAAGAAGCAACTGGTTTTGAGTGGGGCCCAACATTAATAGTTAAAATCATCATCATCATCGTCTTTCGGCCTCGGCCGAGATTGAACCCACTACACCTTTCCAGAATTCCCTATCTTTCATAGCTCTTAAAAGATTTTTCTCAAGGATCGATGTGTCTCGTTTTATCCAATCTGGAAAGGTTAATTTTCATTTAGTTTAATTTAATTTAGTTAAAATGTGTTGCCCCAAATAATGTACAAACGTTTTATTATTATTAACTTATTTGATGTGATCCCTTGGTATTATACATTTTTATAGAACCTCAAGTGTGTTTGTGTGTGTCTGAGTGTGTGGACCTTTGCACGCGCGTGTGTGTATATTATATTTATATTTACTTGGTGAACCTCCACGTCATCGTCGAAATCGACGGTCTGCCAAAGAAGAAGAAGAAGACTTGGTGAACACCAACTCAAGTTTGGAATAAGGCCATTTCACGTGCTCTTACCCGGGCTCTTTACGTTACCCTTCACCTAGATGAGATGCTCTCTCGAGTTAATGAGCTCCATCTACCCGAAGTTGCTAAAGTGATAGTCATGGTTTTGACTGGGATTTGAACTCGCGTACTACGAGCCCGAACTTTTACCAATGCTCCACCGTCGCTGGGTGTGTGTATATATACATAGAGGAATCAACTTATTTATTAATGTGATCTCCTTGGTATCATACGTTTATTTTATAGAACCTCTTGTGTGTGTGTGTGTGTGTGTGTGTGTGTGTGTGTGTGTGTGTGTGTGTGTGTGTGTGTGTGTGTGTGTGTGT
>JAUZSX010294545.1:0-13782 GCA_034780655.1 Idiosepius hallami
CTTTATTTCCCCCTCTCTCTCTCTCTCTCTCTCTCTCTCTCTCTCTCTCTCTCTCTCTCTCTCTCTCTCTCTCTCTCAATGTCAGATCCCCTTGTAACCTAGTGTCTCCGTATTTTATAATCTTGAAAATTCTCAAGAGTTTCAACAGCGCCTCGTTTTCATTTTCAGCGTCTAATTAACTTTCAAGTATGATCAACTTCTTATCCGAGGAAACTTCAACTAATCGTATCTCCAGGGCAGTTTGTTCGTAAATGAAGTTTGACAACAGTTCGCTCTCGGAATCATACACTTTGAGGTAGCATTTTAGAAAAGGCTTGTAGTGTCGTAGATATAATGCGATTTGAACCAGTGTGGATGAAACTGGATATTTCGAAACAATTCAAAGACATGATCAGTGATTCAATGAGGAGGCCATCTCAATAAAAAAAAGTATATATATACTCTTTTTATACATCTTTTTTTTAACTTATGATTTTAGATTTCTTTCAACTGTGCCGTTCTTAGCCACTTAGCGGCCCGACGTAAAATGCGTTTTGCAGCCACTTTACCCTAAAAAAAGGTAAGTTTCCCCCTCCCCAACATACTTGAGCCTTCGACTATATATACAAACATATACAGATATATATATATATATATATATATATATATCGAGAGCAGCGACGCTGGAGCATTGGTCGGGGGTTTGTTTAGATTCTCGCCTGTGTATAGCTAGCCTCGTGCAAAGCTCGCTTTCTTTCCCCCCTGAAAGCTTGAGCACTTTAAGACGGGCGAATCAGTTTACAAATCACCACTCAGCCAGATAGCGTAGGGGTAGAGGCCCGCACTGCCACTCTCGACGGTGCGGTTTTGATCCTTGCTAGAGGAAGGCTGGTTTGCAGAGCTGTCCTGATGAGGAATAAAACTCCGAAACGGGTCCGTCGACAGATTGCAAAATTTTATATATATATATATATATTAATAAATTATAATTTTTCTGAAGCATAATATAATACATAATAAATAAAAATCCTTTAAAGGCTTAAATGATGCAGGTTTTATTATATATATTTTTATTTGTTATATTTCGGAGATATGACCCCATTCTCAAATATTCCGTCTCCCTGGTCCTTCAACGTCTCCGTTTAATTCTGTTGTTTCTTTTTTTTTCAGTGGCGGAATGTTTGAGAATGGGGTCATATCCCCGAAATATAAGAAATTAAAAAAATATAATAACAAAACCTGCATCATTTAAGCCTTTAAAATTTACAGTTTATACGGAAAGGGTTATGCTAACCCTAATCCTACAGAAAAGGTTATCTTGCTGCTCGATGCCGTAGAGTTTAAATCTTAAAAGATCTTTAAGTAAACGATCATGCGCATTATCTTCATATTTGCTGTTTGATTTGAATATTTTTCGCTAAAGTTAGGCTTATGCAAGGGAAATAATAATTTAGTCAATAAAAAGTTAAGTAGCCAGCGGTTATCCCCCCTTAGTGTCAAAATACGGCCAAAAATGGATTTTTCCGAATTCAACAAAAACTTTGATTTCCATTGAGGTGAAAAAAGTTTTTCGATAAAATGTTTATTTTTCATCAAATTCGTACAAATGATATAAAACAAAATAGAATAAAACTTTTAAATCACTTAAATTCGTTAGTCAGCTTTTTACAGCTTGATCTAATAAATTCTAAATCACGATGAAGCCAGTTTAAGTTAATCCCCTTTGACAACACCAGAACTCTTCAACCAATTTCTTTTCT
The DNA here is from genome assembly GCA_034780655.1 of Idiosepius hallami. Classification (NCBI taxonomy): domain Eukaryota; kingdom Metazoa; phylum Mollusca; class Cephalopoda; family Idiosepiidae; genus Idiosepius; species Idiosepius hallami. The sequence goes on from JAUZSX010294545.1 coordinate 1,740, forward strand.
CAAACGAATCGATTCAACAAACTTCTCCCTTGTTTATAAAGTCAGCAGGCTTTTCCACTATAGTCACATTACTTTAGAGTTAGGGCTAAGGTTTAGGGTTAGAGTTATGGGAATCAGGATGCAATACAGATGGTAATCAAGATGTGACACACATGGTAATCAGGATGTTACATAAATGATAATCATTGATAACATTATTAATCAAGATGTAAGAAAGATGGCAATTAAGATTTAAAATAGATATTAATAAAGATGTAACATAGATGGTAATCAATATGTAACACAAAAAGGTAATCAGGATGTAAGAAAAATGGTAACCAAGATGAAACACATATGGTAATTAAGATGTAACATAGATGGAAGTCAAAATATAACACAGATAGTAATCAAAATGTGACAAAAATGTAATGTATATGTAGCATAGATGGTAGTACAGATGTAACATAGATGTAATAAAGATGTAACATTGATGGTAATCAAGATATGACACAGGTGGTAGTTAAGATGTAACACTGATGGTAATCAGGATGTAATGCTGATGGGGTTGAAGGAAGGACTAAAAATAATTTAAGACTTTTTTAAAAAATCCGAACGCTTTAAAAAATGTTTTATTTGTTTATTTCTAAATAAATGATATTTTAAAACGCAAAAACCAAACTAAAAACCATTACAGAAAGAGCTGGAATTAATATCACGTGTTAAAGCAATGTTTGCTAAATACACTTGAATTTTGGCAACTTGATAAAACTGTTATTCCACAACTATTTTAACCTATTAGATCCTAAAGGGCCGATTTATCAGCCTCGGTGACCTAAGGCAAAAAGAATTTCCTCCTTAATATAGTCATCTAATAAAACGCATCTGAGTGACTAGTTGGTCATTTTGCTCTGTCTGGGTTCTAAGTTCCGATATGGAGGGAGACACCCCCAAGTTAGAGTATTTGCAGAAAAATCCGAGCGTCAATTTATGAAGCTTGGAGAAGAAGAGGTAAGAACGAGTGAAAGCACTTGGAGGAACTTTTTCTGTTGCTATACAACAAAATGGACGAAAAAGAAGATTACTGGAATGAAATGAAATGATATGCAGTCTGGAGCAAAGTCACAATGTCGACATGGACACCAAGAGATATGTGATGTGTTTTTAACCATTTAATTCGATCGAGGCTATTTTTAGAATAAATGGAGTCAATGAACAATAGAAGAGAAGAGGAAGAAGAACAACCGAAACGCTGCGAATATGATCTTAAAGAGAGGGACCAACAGTCATCGGATGATGGAATGTGAATGATCTAAGAAGGAGTCGTTGTGGGGGGGAAAAGTAATAAAAATAGATGAAAGAAATTAACGAAAAAGTCTCGTTCTGAAAAACGATTAATTGAGAGTTGACATTTTTAAAATGTTATTTTGTTAGAAAACAGAACAACTTATTTTCTTTATTTGCAGTGTTATTTTACAACTTTTTAATTAAAGATTTTATCGTTGTAGTTTCACTCTAGCTAGGACATTTAGAGAAAATCGTTTTGTAATGATCAGTTATCTGCCCCTGAATTTTCTAGTTGGCGTCATTACCTGTTGAAAATGGAAATGGTAATAATGCTCAGACTGCTCACTTCCTTAAATCTATTGGTTTATTTTCATTGAATTTTTTTTTTAATCTGAGGACACAGAAACTTAATAAGGTACGTCCAGAGCTCTATTATTCGAACTTTTTCCCTTTATTTGTTTCAGTAGATTTTTTTAAATTTTAGAATTTGGAACAATTTTATGTTTCAGTTTAGAATTTGGAAAGAATGAAATCCGTTTGATTTTGTATTGTGGTTTTTATTGTTGTCGATAATCCAAATTTAATTCGGTTTTATTTTGGTAAAAAAAGGGAGGTAATTCAGATGGCAAATTAAAGATTAAGCATGTAAACACGCTGAGATTTTTTCTTTCTTTCTTTTTTTTTCTCTTGAAATTTATTTTTCCTCTCTCTACAGGTAGAGAGACTCTATTTCCCTCCAATTTCTTCCTCCTCTTTTTTCTATCCTCTGTCAAATTTCTTTTTTATTCTTTTTCTATCTTTGCTAGTTTCTCAGTCTCTCCCCCTTCATTTTTTTTCCTAACAAAATGAATGAATGAATGAACCTTCGTTCTTTATTTTTTTTCTCTCTCTCTCTCTCTCCATCTAGACACGTTTTATCTCTTTCTATCCCCTCAGACATCCATCCATTCGAATTGCCAGTTCCTGTTTCAATTCTTCCTCTCTTTTAATTCTTTTTTTAAACCTTTGAATCCTGACTTATCAAAATTACCAAGTAGTCACTCAAAACCGTTATATTTGAGGAACATATTAAAGCAAAAATATTAGTGTCTTTTTTTTAGCCTTGTGTTGTTGTCAGGGCCGATATCTGTCTCTTAGTGTCGAAAGGGTTACTCCCTCCCTTACCTCCAATTCATTATTAACTCTCCCTCCTCAAAAATCTTTAAATTCCTAACAACTAAAATTTTATCAGAAGATCTGAACCAAGAAAGACCTAAAATAAATCCATAGAGGCTGATAGGGTTAAAAAATACTCTTTTTTTTTTCCTTTTCTTTCCCACGTCTTCTTTTTCTTTTTTCTTCTCTCCCCGTCTCTGTCCCAATGTCGTCTCACTCCACTCTCAAAGCCATATATCTCTCTGTCCCATTATTCTTCAAGTCTTTTTTTCTTTCTATCGCTCTTTTTTTTCCTCTCATATTCCATTTTTTAATCTCTTTTCCTCTTTCTTCTTCTTTCCAGTTTCTTTTTCAAATCTCTTTTCCCTAATTTCCCCTTTTATTGTCTTCTCTCTCTCTCTCTCTCTTCCACTCGATTTATTTCTCCCCATCCCTCTTCTTAGCTAATTCCTCTCCTTTTTTCCCCGTCCCACATATTAACTACTTGACTTTCCTTTTTCCTTTACTTTTCTTTTTTTTTTCTTACTTGTATTTCTCTTCCAGCTTTTTTTCTTCGCTACCCCCCCCCAGTTTTGTGATTCTATCTTTCTCTCCCTATTATTTTTTTTTTGTTTTTTTAAGTTAATCCCCTCTTCTTTTTTTTTTTTTTTACAGTTTATTTAACTGTTCTTCCTTTTCTCTTTCATTGTCCTTTACATTTTGGGGTCCGGGCTGGGGCAAGGGGCGACATCCAAACGCTGATCAATTGCCTGTCACTAATTTCTTATGATCTGAATTTTAGTTTTTTGTAATTAATTCAGTTTTTAAAAAAATTGTTCTTTGAAAAAAATTGAAACAATTTTTTTTACCAAATTAGTTAAAGCAACCAACAACTAAAAACCAACCAACCACTAATCGTTGTCAAGTTGAGTTGAATAAATAAAACTCACTTTTTGTCTCTGGTCGACACTTTATGTTCAATTTTGTTTTTATTCAGTTGTGACTGAACTGCAGACGAAAATCACATGACATTTTGTGAAAAAAGATTGAAATTTGGTTGCTTAAAAAAAACATACCCAAATATGGAAGTTCTAAAATTAGTATGTTTTTAAGTTGAAATAAAAGGAAATAAATGAAGAAATCCGAAAATTACAAAAAAATGATCAAATAAAAGTCTATGAAATTTATTTGATGATGATTAAAGGCAACAGTTTTTTTCTCTTAAAAAAATTCTTTTTTTAATTTATTAAAAAAAAACAAAAAAAAAACGAAACTTACTTAATTTTACTGCAATTTTTTATTAATTAAATTCACAATATTTTTCCCTCCTAAAGTTTTAGTAAAAAAACAATCAAACTTTCCAAATTGGCAATTAATTTTGATACTAAAAATCAGTAGTGGTTTTCTTTTTTTTTCTATCTGAATACTAAAAGAGGAAAGGCGTTTGAAGATACTATTTAAGGTATGGATATTGGAAGTAAAATTTAATATTATTCAAAAGCGGAACCGGGTAACTTGATTGTTATACAACTGACATAGGTTCAATTCACATTGGAATGAAAACTCCGCTTCTTCCCCACATCACCGAAGTTAAGCAACGTAGAGCCTGTTGTTAAGAGAGGGGGGCAATAGAAATATCAGGTAGTACTACTCGCTACGCTTCTTCGCTTTGGTGATGGATGATGGTGTGTGTCATGATAAAAACAACTTATAGCCGTGCCGTAGCGTTTTGCATCGAGTATTCAGCTTGAATGACAAAATATGAACTTACAACCCTTTTTAACAGTGAGTTCTGGGCTAAGGCCGCTTAAAAATCAATCATGTTTAACCGTTTGCCCTGACTGACTGAAGACTGCACTGAGTGCACTGAAACGTTTTTGATGATTCCTATACTTAACTCCAGCCGAGCAACAACAGTCAAAACATCACAAAACATTAAACATTTCCCCATCATTTCACGTAGTCCAAAAACGGTTACCGGTTGCTTGCGGGTTGGCTGGGTCGCGGTCAGTATTTATAAAAATTTATACATTTCCATCGACGTCATTTCAACAAAAACGTTGAATTGGGCTTTTTTTTGTTGCTTGGGAACAATTTTAGTAAAGGAAGAGTAACCAACCAGGACTAGACTTTAATTTAATTTTCAAATATTATAGTTTTTAATTTTGGGTGAAAGTTCTTATTTTCTATCTGTTGTTGTTGGCCCTACTTCAAAGTTTTCCCATTTTGGGTTAAAAGTGGGACGTGCCTGGAACCAACTAACTAGTAAAACAGCCGTAAAGGCGTTTTCATTAATCGGTGACGGTGGATGTTGGTGTATGTGGTGTTGAGGGAGTGTCCATTTGGACACCGTGTCCAACATTCTTATGGAAATAAAAATACAAGGTGATATCGACATGTCTTCTATTTTAATTGGTAACTTTTTTTGAATAATTTGTCTGACTTTTTTACAGAAAACATTTTTTTTAAATTTCCTTTGAACTCCGACTTAAATTACCAATAGAAACTCAGAGTGGTTAGAAGAGCACATCATATTAAAGGCAAAATAATAGCGTGTCTTCTTTTGCCTTGCTGTCAGGGCCGATATATCGTCCTTTTAGGGCCCAAAAGGATAACAAAATTTAAAATGATTTCCGTAAAAATACGAATTTAATTTATCTTTGGATACTCGTGACAATGACTGCCTGTCGTCGTGTCGTCGTGTGTCTGTGTGAGCGGATTCTGAGAATCACAGATTTTTAATGTAAATTATTTTTCAAGTTTTGAAAAGTAATGGGAATTCTTATATTCCCGAAAATGTTTAAAAAAGAATAAAAAATGTCAGAATGTTAAAAACGAAGAGGCATTAAAAAAGTAAGACAAGATATTTATTCCATGCAAACAGACCAAATGTAAAAAAAAAATAATGAAATGAAAAACAATTTAAATCTCATCCGAAAACACGGTAAAAGCCCCTTAAAACAACATACATGTGGGTTCTTGTGTGCCCATATCCCATCCCGTCATCACACTGATGCTGCTGCAGTCCGCTGCCTGCAGTGGTGGTGTGCACAACGAAATTTACAAAAAAAGTATTTTTCTAGTCAACTCGTGTAAAAATTTACCTAAACATCACTAAACAGTAGTCAACAATATTTAATTAATAAAATAATTAATTAATAAAATGATAAAAATACTTAATTAATAAAATAATAAAATAATACTTAATTAATAAAATAATTTTGAAAATGGTCACTAATTCCGTTGAGCAGTGAACACTGACTGTACTGTGTAACTACTACTGTACTGTACTGACTGCACTGTGCACTCACTGTACTGTACTGTAACTGTCCGACCGTCTGTACACATTTAGTTATTTTGCGGCATATTTTGATTTATTCGAAAAACGATTTAACGCTAAAAATGTAAACAGGTTGTTGTTGTTGTTGCTGGCTTCTCAAGTTTAAAAGACTCGACAATATACACTTTTTTGTTTTGTAAAATTTCTTTTCTGGTTACCATGGCAGTAGCCAACAAACATGAAATAACACTAATATTTTTATGTGACATTACTTTCTCTGTGTCAGAAAATAAAACTCAATTATGTTTTTCATTGCCTAAGTCCAATAAATCGTTCACTATTTTGGGGGTTGTTTTTTTTCCTTCGGTCCGGTTCTGTGTGTCTTTTTCTGTGACTGATGTTGTGGGTGGTGGTGGTGGGTATGGTGTTACTTTTTGGTAAAAACAAAAAAAAAATCACTTCATTTTAAATCTTTCTTATGGAATTTTAACTTAAAACAAACCGACATCAATTTTTTGTTGCCAATTTAGGGTCTTGTGTTATTTTAATCCTCAATTAATTGTTTTTTTTTACTTCATTTGTTTATGACTGATTCTGGGTTCGAGGATGAACCCCCTCCCACTATCTACGCTAATTTCTTCAACCTTTCTTTAACTTGAAAAAAAAGAAAAGAAAAAGAAAACCACAAAAGACATAAGTAAATGTTGACCTATATTATTTAATAATCACCCTTTACGACTGAAACTGACGAAATAGTTACTATGATGACGGTTCGTTACAAATAAATCTTTATTGAAATTTACAAACCCAAGGGAGAAATAAAGTTTTATATTTTCTCAACTGATTTAAGAGAGAGAAAATAAAAACAAAAAGTGACTACAAACACATTAATTTTAACTCAAGGATTTAAAAAAAAAAATTAAAGTATTTTTCCTTAATGGACAAAAAAACCTAATCTTTGGTAAGTAAAAAAAAAACTTATTTAAGCTGTTTTGTTTACACACGCAACCAAAAGTGCACTCACCACCAGCAAGTACCAATGCAAAACGCATGCATGATGTACAAAAACACAAATGTTTTTTTTCGTTATTTAATTGTTTTAATTTAAAATGTTACTGTTTTCATAAGTAAAAGATGGTGTTAACAAAACAAGTAATCGTAAGGCATTTTTTAATGTAAAACTAAACAAAACTAAATAAAACAAATATTAAAAATGAGCTAAAATTATCTCTTATTTCCACCCCGCCTGTTATCCCTAATAAAACTTTTCTTTAAAAGAAAAAGCAACTTTAGCGGGCGTCTTGTCTTTTCGTCTATCTTCCTTTTTTTTCATTAACCCTTTAAAACCCTAAAGAACCGATATATCGGCCCTGGCGACTTAAGGCAATAGACCACACACACACACACACGTACCCAACGACATTTCAACTTCCACGTTTGGACCCTGACTTGGCAATCTTACAAAGTAGTCACTCACTCAGAGTCGTTCTATCAAAGAACCATGTTAGGGTCAAAATAAATGTCATTGTGTCTTTTTTGCCTTTGGTTACTAAGGCCGATATATCGGCCCTCTAGGGTCGAAAGTGTTAAATTTAACGAGAATGATGATGTTTGTTGTGTGGCGTGAAACCAGCAAACTGTTGATAAAATAAAGGAAAATGAAATGCAAATTGTGGAAAAATGTACAATAAAATTAAATAAATTTCTTATAAAATACAAATCTTTGTTACTACAGTTGAGAGATTGAAAATTTCTCAGCAATAAATAAATCCATAACTGAGTGAAATGAATGAGTACTACTACTACTGAGTAAGTGAAAATGTTTATAATTAAAAATTGTTTGTGTGGACATTAGTAGTACTCATTCATTTCACTCAAATGTCAAATGACAAATGTCCACACAAACAATTTTTAATGTCAAATGACAAATGTCCACACAAACAATTTTTAATGACAAATGTCCACACAAACAATTTTTAATGACAAATGTCCACACAAACAATTTTTAATTATAAACATTTTCACTTACTCAGTAGTAGTACTCATTCATTTCACTCAAATGTCAAATGACAACCAAGACTAGTATCTTCCAAACTCCTCAGCCAAATTTTGGTCTACAGACTTGACATTTAATATATAGTGAAGATATTGAGAAACCTTTTTAATCAGTTTTGACTTGGAAATTTAGTTGCTAAAGGGTCAAAGTTGAAAGATTGGACTGTTTGTGCAGTCTCTCTATTTACACTGTGGTGCCAATAAGACTTGGAATTTAAGAGAGTATTCTGACCTGAGAACAGTTTCTAATTGGTTTTGAGTCAGAAAAACAGCTGCTAAGGGGTCAAAATTTGGAATGACAAAAAAACACTGATCAAGATAAACATGAAAAGTGAGTATGAAAGCATTCAGACAACTAAAATTTGCATAGCATAATGGGAAACTATATTTGATAAATTAAAATTTGAATTAATATTAGGAAGAGCATAAAACCTCTTTACAATCATAACCATACAATAGTGTTTTCCAATAGAACAGGCTTCCTTTTAACTACTGTAGTAGTAATTTTCCTTGGACAAAGCATAATTGTTTGATTTATGGATTTGGATTAAATACATTCATTCTGGAATTGTTTTGTTTTAATTTTCAACATGTTATCCGTTTGGATAACATTTTGAAAATTCTAATCATAATATTTTCTTGAAAAGGAAAAAATTAATTAGCAAAGTTACATTTGTTGTGGTCAGTGTAAAAGGTGAACAACAGTCAACTCTGTTGTGTTTTATTTACATGGAAATTTTTGTTCTAGAACTTTTCTTTTCTTGATCTTTTAGAAACATTTCTGAAATCACTGAATAAAAAACTTCTTTACATCTTCAATAATATTCACTTGTAAGACAAACAAATGGAGAAATATTCTTAATTTGTTTTTCTTCTAAGTCAATATTAACCCTTTAGACCCTAAGGGGCCAATATATCGGCCTGAGTGACCATCGGCAAAAAAGACACACTGACATTTCGACTCAAATATGGTTCTTTAAAAAAAACAGCTCTGAGTGACTACTTGGTAATATTGCTAAATCAGAGTCCAAAGGTGGAGTTTGAAATATTTTTGTGTGTCTTCTTTTGTTTGAAGTGGCCAGGGCCGATATATTGATTATTTTGGGTTTAAAGGGTTAATGAAGATGTGAACCCTTCTATATATTTACCAATGAATCAGTAAGATTTTAGATAAATCTACAAAGGAAAAGATCCAGTATCAAATTTCCAATGAGGCATGTTATATAACTAAACTTAATTATATTTTATTCTTCTGTTATAACAATTTACAACAACTAGTGTTTGTTTAGTGTTAACAAATTTACTTCGTGTTTAGGAAAGCTGGCTAAATACAATTAGATGTTCCCCTTAAAAAATCTAATTGAGAATACATGCTTATAGAGAAGTTGGATCTTTTTTAGAAGACCCCCGCCAAAAAAAAAATACCCCCGCCACCCAATTAAGTCCCCTTTCGAATGCTGATTTCCTGCCGACAGCCCCGCGTACATTGCACCTCCATCTGTCAGACTGAACGGATAATATCATGGGGTGACCATTCCTACAGATCCTCTTCTGATGTAATGTTCAACGATTTTGGAGGAACTGAACTGCGGACTTTTTGTCGTGCACCTGAGACGAGAGTGAGTAGGTTCATTCTTAGGGTGACTCACTGAAAGTTAGTGAGTGTTATGGGAGTTACTTTTTTAGAATTCCGATTTTTACATTAGTGGCGAGGGTCTTCAAGAAAAGATCTTATTTTTTTATTTTAATTTTATAATATTTTTTTATTTTTGGTCTTTTTCAGCTGAAGCACCTTCCTTTTATAAAGAGTGGCATCAACGTACAATGAAGACTGGCCTGGACAAACCATGGTGCAACCCCATTGTTAACAGAAATGTCAATCGACGTATGGTCACAGACGGAATCCACAGAAGAAATTACCGAACCTAATTCAAATAACTAAATCCAGTCTCTGGTTCGTAACTTCACATTTTTGAAATTTTTTTTTTTTTTGGGGGGGGGGAAATTAATATATATAAATCTAAGTAATAAGTTTGCTTAAATTTATTTAGAGTGCTCAATATCAGTGATAGAATGTGTATATTAGTTAATTGTAGACATGAAGTCAACGGGAGTCGGCATCTATCTATCTATCTATCTATCTATCTCAAGAGTTTTGCCAGCAATTAATGAGTCACTCCATGCAAAAAATATTTTTTCGTCCAAGCTGTGCATTGTGAGTCACATCTCTGTCGCCATTCAGGAGCCAACAATGAACCCATTTCCTAGCTGCCAAGACATCAGCTTCATAAGTGCTCAATAGGGGCCAATGGGCTCTGATTGGTTAAGTAAGGCTGCATGGAAGACTTCAATGACACATCTCTGCTTCTGATGCACATCCATGACTGAAGTAGCTTTCTTAGTTTCACACTGTCAATATCTGCAACAGAGCAATGAAGCTTTCAAGTCATGAATGCAGAAGTTGAGTCATTATAACAATGCCTTTTGCAATCCCTACTAATTGGTGGCGAAGTGGAGCATTGATAAAAGCTCCCACTATGAAATCTTGTTACATGAGTTCAAATCCCAGTCAAAACCATTCTACCTTTAAATGAGATTCGGTAACTCAGGAGAGGTGAAGGGCAGCACATTACAAAAGCCCCCCCAAAAAGGTCCTCCCAATACGGGATTGAGCATAGGGCTAGAGACTCTTTCTCATAAAATCAAGTGTGCTACAGAAAAAGCAAAAAAATAAATTTGCTGCTCAACGCACCACTGGGTGTAAGGATTGAGCATAGGGATAGCAACACTTTCCAGTAAAAACCATGTATGCTACAAAAACAGCAAAAAATAAATTTGCTGCCCAAAACACCGAGTATAATGGTAAAAAAAATCCTGACTAAGCCATTTAAATTGAATAAAAAAAAAAAAAAAAATAGGTGGCATTACTTTTGGAACCACTTATAGTTTATTTGAAATTTAGAAATTAAAACTTAAAATTTATGAATATTTTTTGTATTTTTTTTTTCGTTTATTTTTTTTAAACAGGATTGAATCAATGGATGCCTGTACCAGTTTGAACATGGACATTATGACATGAACTTCTTCCCAGGATCTGAGCATATTACACTGAATGTGCTTGGCTTTAATGACTCATTATTTTCTGGGACACAAACAACAATATTTTCTGCTTTTTTTTTTTTTTTTGATGGCTTTTACTTATTTTCAGTTTGTTTTTTATCAACTGATTAAAGCAAAAATCAATTAAGATATTATTTATTATCATCAATTCTGAAAAACAGACCAAAATCTTTGCATTAAGAGAAAATCTCCTGTTAAAAAAAGGGTTTGATATTAAAACTAGAAACCATTATACTCATAATCCATCTAAAATAGAAACTGTTTTTATTATTATTAATGATTATTATTATTATTATTATTATTAAGTAGAAATAATAGAAATTACGGGCTTTGGATGCTTTTGCGGAACAAACAAATTAATTTTTTGGGGGTGACTGGTTATAAGAAAGCAATTTGATTGGCTAGGGTTCAGGGTTAACATTTCATTAGCCAATCAAATTGCTGTCTTATAAGAAATGCATACTGGGGACCAGTAATAAGACAACACTTTGATTGGCTACTGAAATGTTAACCTCTAAACCCTAATCCTAACCCTTAACCAATCAAATTACTGTCTTCTATCCGGTCCTTGACCCCAAAAAATATTCCGGCTAATTTCTTAAAAAGCCCCGAATTTTGTATGCATTTCTTTTGGATGGAAATCAAGATTGCAGTCGAGTAAGTATTTATTTGAAGATTGGAGGAAAAAGAAATCATTTTCTCTTGTGTTTTTTAAAATTCTTTTTAGAAAAAAACTTTTGAAAGATCCGAATCAATAAAAAAAATAAAAAAATTTTGATAAATTTTTTTTTTTTTTTTCAATCAGAATTTAAAAAAATATGAAATCCTGCAAACAATTTTAACTTTTGAAGTGCGGCCATTTTGTTGCCATAAAATGTACAATTGTTTTTCTTCATTTGGAAATAAAATTTGAGAAAAATTATTTTTATTATTATTTTTTAGAAAATTGATTTTGGTTTATCAAAAGAAAATTTTTATGACAGAAGGAAATTTCTGTAAAAGTAATTCAAACTTACCAAAAAGCTAGCTTTTAAAAATCCTTCTTATCCTATTGGTATAATGTTTCTATGATAGTCTTAGGGCAATTAATATTATTAAAAAGGAAATTACTTAGAAAGTAATTCAAACTTACCAAAAAGCTAGCTTTTCAAAATTCTTCTTATCCTATTGGTATAATGTTTCTATGATAGT
>JAUZSX010294556.1:0-13782 GCA_034780655.1 Idiosepius hallami
TATATATATATAATTTGTTGAGCAAAACTTAAACAATATATAAAAAAGTCCAATCATATTTATAAAACAATAATGGACTAAAAAGGCAATGATAATCGATTAAAATAGCACGATGAAAAATACAAAAAAAAAAAGGACCCAAAGCGCATTTCGTTCAGACTAATGTTGTCAAGGGTTATGTCTGAAAGTATATTAGTAAGTATATGTTATTTCTTAGTTAACAGCATATTTTAGATCGAAAAAAGAGGTGGTTGTCCAACCTGATAATATTATGTCATAATCCTAGTAATAGTCAATGATTCTAAAATAAGTCTAGTTATTTTGGTATGTAAGCAATACAGTAAATAGCACTAAGCAATAATTCTAAGGCACCCCATAAGAATATATCTACCTGCTTAAGACAAAATCATCAGGTCTAATTTAAAAACAAAATAGAAGTTATTGATTTTAATATTTGTTTGCTTTTTTTCTAATTTATCTAATTTACATACTGTCGAAGTTAAATTCACATGCACACACATACATACACACATAAATATTCATATTGAGCGGAGGGACAAATCAAACTAATAACTACATAGTTAAAAGAAATGATAAAATCACAAAATAGTCAAGTAACGAGTAGAATATCTTTTTTAATAAAAGCATATTTTCATAGCCATAGTAATGACTTTAAAAGCTAACTTCAATAATTCAAACTGGATCTGTCTATTTAAAACCTGCTTCAAAGAAAGGTCTCGGTGTATTTGAATTGACACAGTTCAAATCAAATTGCATTTGGCTTGAAAATAAGGTGTAACCAGCTGTCACATACCAACCCCTAAAAGATGCCGGTGAAAATGATACTCGCCGTGATATAACTTTAATGGAGTAACTCGAGTAGGTAAACAGTTAACCTCTTTCTAATTCTTTAGAAAGAGGTTTCTTAATTTGTTAGATTGTAAGCTAACGCATCACATCAAGTCTGAAAAAGACAAAACAATTTTTATAATGCATGAGATAACCTAAGCGTAAGAAAACACCTTCACCGAAATTGTGTTGTTTTTCTTCTAAGAAATTTCATGGGCAGTTCATTTGTATAGTATCGCATGGTTATGTGCGTGGTGTAGCAATGGGTTTCCTCGAAATGAGTAGCAGGGGCATTGCGTACAGGTTTGATACTTGCCCTAGTACAGTACTTGTTATTCTCAAATGGTCACCCATCTAACCACTGATCAGGCTCGACGTTGCTTAACTTCGGTGATCTGATGGGAACCGGTGTTTCCAATGCAACTTGACCGTACATGAGCAGTTAAATGTTAACAATATGGAATCTTAAATTCTGTGTTCGAATGCTTGTAGATAGCACGAATCCCTAACAGAGTTCTTGAGCTGTTATCAACAGCTAATACTCTTGGAAAAGGTATGTATCTGCTTAAACCATCAAGTCATGTATTGAATAATACAACTAATCCAAAAACATGTTTCTAGAAAGAAAGATAGAGCAGCGAAGGTGGAGCATTGTTAAAATCTCGAGCTCGGGAATCGTAGTATGCGAGTTCAAATCCTAATCAAGAACCATTGCATTCACCTTTAGCTGCCTCGGGCAGATGGGGATTGTTTACTCGTGAGAGCAGCTCATCTAAGTAATATCGAATGTAAAAAGCCTGGGTAAGAGCTCGTAAAGACTTGGGTTGATGCTCACCAAGTAAATATAATATCTATATATAAAAACTTGGTTTTAATCTGTAACAGACAGACAGACTGCTTTATATATAATGGATTCCCCACTTTCCCTCCAGCTAAGGATTTAATAGTGCATACTGTGATAAAACACTAGGTGTGGACAAAAAACCTTTATTAAAAATAATTGTCCTTGGCATTAAAAATGACCAAATGCTGTAAAAACCGAACAAATAAACTAAATTGTGGCTTAATACAGATCGGTTGTCAGAATGGGACTTTGTTTTTTAAATTTTTTATTGCTTGATTTGCTACAATGAAGACAGAACACTTTATAAGTTTTAAACATATATTTGAGATTTTACCATTTCTTTTAATCCAGTAGTTATTAGTACATTAAGGTACAGAGTATTAAGAAATGTTGTCTGATCAGTCGAGCGTATTGTATAACTCCAGAACTGAACCCTTGCCTAGATCGTAGGAAGTCCTGGTTTACATAGACGCTGGTCAATTCCATTTGGAGGGTGGTTCCACCACAACAAAATCATAGAAATAATTTACTAATACCAATAAGAATAACTTTTTTAAACCTTTGAAAACCTCAGTCATTTCATTTCCTTTCTGTCGTAACTTCTTGTCATTTTTCAGAATGTTGGTGAACTTATTTTAAAGTGATACATGACTGTTGGAATTACAGCATGAATAACTATATAATTTTTTTCTTGCTTGTTGGGTAAAATGACTTTGTTTGGGTCTATAAAGAATTACGTTCGACCTTCTCAGGTTGAACTGATTCGTGCGTTTGTAAAAACTATGATCATATTTACAATGATGCTACTCTGATTAGCGATGTGCGTTCATACAGAGGCTACAAGCATATTTACGCAGGTACAATTGTATAGCTTGATGTTTTTCATAAAGTAAAATGTTCGTTGGATCAGAAAAAAAGTACTTTTTTAAACAAATCAACTCGACCAATTACCAATGGAATCATTCCAGTTAAAGAAAATATTTGCTGAAGGTGATAAGTAGTTCGATGACAATCTACTTTTATGAAAAAAAATTCTACTCGTTACTTGTCTATTTTGCAAATTTACCATTTCATTTAATTCTGTAGTTATTAGTAAGGCTATGACAACATACTTTTATTAAATATATTTTTGTTACAGCTCTAATAACTAGCACTGTAACAATAATATTATTCTGTAAGAGCATATTGTCATAGTCCTAGTGATAAGTTGGTTGATTTTTTACTGCTTACTAAACCTGTTCGCGTTATTTAACGCTAAATGAAACTATTAGGTGTAAAATAATGATTATATTGAAATATTCTTAATTGAGAAATAATCATGGCGGAATTTTGTTCCATTAAAACATTCTTCGTCGAGACCATGTTTTCTTTCTTTTCTTCTTCTTCATTATATTGTGTATGTTCGCTCATATTTGGATGAGTCCATTTAGTTCCGAAACGATCTAATCTCGGCCAATCGGAGAACAGAATGAAAATAACATTGTCTATGAAATGATTAAATCCAAATTGCCATATTTAACCACTGTTGCTGATATTCTGCTACAACCCACATGGATTTTATTCACCAATTTTGGACATTAATATTCTTGGATAATTTAGCATTTTGGATTATTGTTTAACTTTGATAACTCGGATAATATACTATCAATTTTATATCGAATCCCATTTTTACCAGGAATAATGGCACTAAATTTAATATTGTCAAAATATCTTTATAGAGAAAATATTTAAAGAAAAATATAGTTTTGTTAAACCATTTACAGTTAAAATTTGTTTGATAAAAAATTTGATTGGATCGGGAAACGGTTTGTAAAAAACACCAGGTTTTGCTTATGTACAATAGTATCATTCTCATTACGGAGAGGAACTAAACATCCATCAAAATAGGTGTTTCACTGATAAGTCCCCTGTGAGTCAAGAGTTATAAAAGAAGTTAATTTATTCCTTTCCAATTTTTTCTATTGTGATACAAATTGCCCTACTGATATATATTATAAAAAATAACATAAGACCAAAATACAGATTGATAATCGCCGAAAAATAGGAGTTTTTTTTTAAGAAACATATACGTTTACCTATTTATTTATTCGCGGAGAAATAAAACAATCAATATGTGCGTGTATATATATATATATATATATATATATATATATATATATATAAATATAAATGCGTATACAGAATTAATAACAATTTTTTGTTCCTCAATGTCAATTTAATAATATAATGTATGTTAAGTGTGTGTGTGTTGAGACCTAGATAAAAATGATAGTAGGTCAGGTTGTAGTAAGAAACTAAGCTACCAAAAAGCATTCATAGGAGTATCGAAAAATTTGTAATGGTCTGAAAAATGCACACCCCTAACACAAAAAAAAGAAATAAAATTTAGGTCATTCTGTAATAGATATTTATGAATAATGGCTATATAAACTTTTTATGACCTCTACTGTCCGATACTGCTTCATTAGGGTCAGGACTCTTTCTTCATGATCATAAAACGTAAATCATTGAATAGGGCCTGTTGTTGTTGTTGTTGTTGTTTTTGTTGTTGTTGTTGCTGTTGTTTGTTGTTGTTGTTGTTGTGTGTGTATATGTGTGTCAGGATGTGCAGTGTGAAAATTCAATGAAAGGAACATTTATCGTACAGACCGCAAACGATTTCACAAGTTATACATTAAATCAGTGCAATGGAATTCTGAGCCAAGAGGGTTAGGGCAAGAGGTCTCGGTTAGGGGGATTTTAGTTAAAAAATAGGTTCCATCTTGAAATTTGAAACCTTGGTACCCGTGTTCAAACCCTTTCAAATCCCAACCGATTGGTCACGTTCAGGCGGAGAATTAAATAACAAGGTTAAGTTTATAGCAATAAAGATATCTATTTAAACTATTTTTTTTCTCTTTAACCTTTCTCAATTCACCTTTTTTCATCCTTTAAAAATGCATTCCATTTTCATGTACATATGCTATCGACTTTTTCGCGCTAATGTGGAGATTCACGCAAAAACGTAAAAATATTTTTCTCTTTAACCGTTGATTCTAGAATCTGTTTCGCAGTTCGTTGAAAAAGTTTGTAAAAACCAATGGGGCCTCACATCAGTGAGGGGGGGGCGGTGTGAAATAAAAACCGGATAGAGGAAGGTCCTAAAACGGTGCACATTCTCTCCTGATGACCCCAAGTATAATATAGTTGATTAATTTTACTTTTACGAGTGGGATTCCCAAAGACCGTCTTAGAAGAATTGTGCCGATAGGATAAGTCGAATTTTAAAAGCTACCTTTTTGTTAAATTTGAATTACTTTTACCGTAATTTCCTTCTAAACTAAACGCTCTCAGGGATCTTGAGAAATATAGAAAATTGGTTTGTTTTGGGCAAGTGTTTGTCGTAACCAACAATGCTATAGAGGCTCTAAGAATTCTAGTAATAAGGAGGCAAGAATGGAAAATACAAAATTATTGAGAAACAGGTTAATAATTGATAGGTTGTTGTGCTAATGACCCGTGTGTCTTTTTATTTTTCAAGTTAAATCGTGAAACAGGAAAAGAACTTTGCTAGAAATTTATTGGCAGATGACAAAAAGTTAAGAAGTTTTCTCTTTGATTTTGATTGAACACTCGTATCTATATTAATGATCGATTGCAGTGAGTAAGTGATTAAATGGATATACATTTAAAATCATATCTTAGTTCAAATCGATTGCAGTGGGTAAGTGGTGGAGCATTGGTAAAAGCTCGGGTTCTGGAATCGTATTACGCGAGTTCAAATCCCAGTCAAAACCATTGCATTCACTATAGCTGCCTCAGGCATATGGATCTCGTTAACGTGGGAGAGCAACTCATCTAGGTGAAGGGTAACACTGAATTAAAAATGCCCAGGTTTTTAGAGCACGTAAAAATGGCCTTGTGCCTAACTTGGTTAGGTGCTCTACCAAGTAAATATAATATCTTAAAATTTTTAGAGCAGCAAAGTGGAACATTCGTAAAAACTTGGGTTCTGGAATCGTATTACGCGAGTTCAAATCCCAGTGAAATCCATTACTTTTACCTTAAGTTGCATCTGGCAGATGGGGATCATTAACTCGGGAGAGCAACTCATCTAGGTGAAAGGCAACACTAAATACAAAAAGCAGGTATTTAAAGATCACGCAAAAATGGCCTTGTACCAAACTAGGGTCGGTGCTCGATCAAGTAAATATAATATCTCTAAATTTTTATAGCGAGCATTTTATTCTTTGGACACTAGGAGGCCGATATATCGGCCCTGGCAACATAAGGCAAAAGAAGACACATTAATATTTTGGCTTTGATATGTTCCCCCAATATTATTATATTTTCATAGTGAGCCTTTTTTCTTTGGGCCCTAAGAGACCGATATATCGGCCCTGGCAACATAAGGCAAAAGAAGACATTAATATTTTGGCTTTGATATGTTCCCCCAATATTATTATATTTTCATAGTGAGCCTTTTTTCTTTGGACCCTAAGAGACTGATATATCGGCCCTGACAACATAAGGCAAAAAAGACACACCAATATTTTGGCTTTAATATGTTTCTCCAATATTACGACTCTTTGTGACTACTTGGTAATTTTGATAAGTCTCGATTCAAAGGGTTAAGCTCAGATTTCGCCGCCCGCAGTAGAAATAAGCAATAGAAATCCTTTTATTATGAACGAATTTTTATGAGAGTTGGCTGAACTCAGGGCATGTCTACATTCTATACATTAATCAACAAATCAAACTGTCAACGATTACACGATTACTTAGAGCAAAGGTGTCTCTCATAGACTCTCACAGTGACAGATCGAATTAGTAATCTTCAGAAATGTCTAATTCTTTAGATTTATCCATGTTCTCAAGCATCCGGATTGGCTTTAAGAGCCGCCTTTAAGGTCAACATGATACAAATAGTAGATGGGACCGCGCAAAATGCGACAAACGATAAAACTAGTCGATTAGAATAAAAACTACACAGTAGTCTGTTAAGTGAAAGAAAGTGATGACAGGGTGAGTGGCTTTGTCTTGTGTAACAAAACTTCCCATTTGTTTCAGTAAAAGCGATGCAGATTTCAATTGAAGTTTCAGACAATGGTTATTAATCTATTATAATATTTAAAAAAATCTAGTCGTTGTGGTGGCATGAGACCCTACTTCCTGTGACTCTTCAGAAAATGAAACCACAATATTTAATTAGAAAAGATAAATAATGTTAAAGCGTAGAGATCGTCAGAAATTGAATAATTAGTTATTAAAAAAGCTGGCTTGGTTATACCTAGAAAATTAAACCACTATGGTTAAAAAAATATATCCTGTTTTTGCGAGGAGTAATTCAGAAAATTAAACTACAATAAAAAAAAAAAGAAAAAAAAAACACAGATCACTATTTTTTTAAAAGTATGGTACTGCCTTTCTGTGTAATAGGCTTCCTTTATTACCCAAGAAAAAAAAAATCTTTAGAAATAAATACAATAGAAAGAAGTGTTAAATGCTTTCCTATATAAAAGGCTTAATTACCTTAGAAGCAAGTATCAACCACCCAGATAAAGCAGAGCAATACCGTTAGTATATAAATATATATATGTGTGTGTGTGTGTGTGTGTGTATGTGTGTGTGTGTGTGTGTGTGTGTAGGTTTAGAAAGGTTCTTCGTGTCAAAGATACGGAGAAAATTTTAATTAATGATGAGAAAACTGTACTGAATAATATTCTCTAGTCTAAGAAAGTTTTTAAAGATACAAAACAATGCGTTTTTATAAACGGACGTAAGATGATGACTTCATAACGTGATAAAATTCTATTTCTTAAGTTAAAATCTAAATGTTAAGGAAAATATGAAAATATAGAATTCTAAATAAAGACAATAATATGGAAGAAAATAAGAGTGAAGAAAAATTTTTTTCTTTTAAATAATCAATTTGTTGTCATAATATCAAAAATACCTTGACATGTCGATTTATACTCTTGGGAAAGGTATAAATCCCAACCTTCCCTCTAGCTATTGATTAAATAGAGCAACAAAAGTAAAAAAAAACAAAAAAAAACCTATGTGTGTATAGAAAATTTTTTATCAAAATCAAAATTGCTCTTGGCATTAAAATGACCCCAAAATATTGATATGCCGTTAATCACAAAACAAACAAAAAATTGAAATATAAGAATGATGTCGCTGGTTTTAAGCTCTGCAGATGATAAATATTGATGTCGACTTAACAAAATTTTAAATCATTTTTTAAGGAATGATTTTGTTTTATCGACAGGGTATTTATATGGCTAAAGTCCGATTAGGTATTAATGAGATAATTTTGACAGTCAGTGTTCCAAGTAGAGCTAAAACCCTTAGGCATTAGGGAAGAGTCTCTTTTCTAATATTAAAAGAATAATTCTATAAGAACACTGCTAATATAAATGGGCGCCTTGAAGTCTGCAAGAAAACAGCATTGAATGCACCATCCATTTAATTTTGGATTAAACAACCGATCTTATAATTTTTCAGATAAATTAAACGCATCAGTTTGTTTCGCTCCGAAATCCGAGAGAAAACGAAGAAAATGCTGATGCAAGTAGATATTTTGAAATTTTAATTTTCTTTATTTTAATCCTAAAAAAAAAAAATATCGTTTAGTCGGGAATCTACAAAATCAATACCAACAATCTTTCTTTATTTTTATATAAACAAAAAATTTAAAGCAATTAGAAAAAAGTTAATTCGTATTTAACCCTAAAGAACCGATATATCGGCCCTGGCGAATTAAGGCAAAACACACACACACACACACAACGATATTTCGACCGCTATTTTTGGACCCTAACTTAACAATTATTACCAAGTAGTCACTCAAAAGTCGTTCTATTAAAGAACCATATTAGGGTCGAAATGTCAGTGTCTTATTTTTGCCTTTTGTTACTAAAGCCGATTTATCGGCCCTTAGGGTCGAAAGGGTTAAATCATCAAAATAATCTACAGGCACAAAATCTCGAATTTAAAAAAAAAATGTTATATTTCTAGAATGTAGAATATTTCAATCTATGTTATGGTTTACAAGATTAGTATAAACAACCTAAAAATGATCTTCAGTTAAATGTTAGGTTATCAGATTTTTCTGATAATTTTTTCTGATTAATTAAAAATCTTTGGACCCTGACGTAAAAAGAGATAACAAAATGATAAATAATCAGCAAAATTATCAATTAGCCAATCAATGCCGTTCTATTGAAGGACAACAAAAGGCTGAAATATCGGCCGTATCGTCTTTTTAAGAGTTTACCAGGGCCGACATATTGATCATTCATGGTCAAAAGGGTTAATGGCCTGTAAAAGCATTTGGTCGAATTAATTAAATATTTCAACCTATTATTTTATTAACCCATTAAAACCTAACTATTCTGGTTCCTTTTTTTTAAATAGCTCAGCGTAAAAACAGGATTTAAAAATAACTATTGTAGTTTCATTTTCTAAAAAGCTACACGATGTAGGGTTTTATAAAATTGCGAGGATCTAATTTATATATATATGTATATATATATATAAAATTTATTTTGCAATCTGTAAACAAGCTTGTTTCGGAGTTCACTCCTCGTCAGTACAGCTACGCAAACCCCAGGATCGCCTTTAGGCAGGATCGAAACCCTCACCGACTCGGTGTCAGTCAGTAACCCAATCCACTTAGCCGACAAATCACCCAGTAAATTGTAATTCAAACCACTATGTCCATCTACGAGAGTAATCTTATCTCATCGTTTGTAACCATTCTATACACACACGTCTTGTAATGTACTCTATAAGTTTAGAGTGTCCCCAGTATTTACCTGAATAAATACACAAACATGTTTATAGTGGGCCTCCAGGTTGGGGGTTGAGAATAGGGCTAGCGACTCTTTCTCATAAAACAAGTATGCTATAGAAACAGCAAAAATGCAAATTAGCTGCCCAATGCACCACTGGGTGTAATAGTTGAGAATAGGGCTAGCGACTCATTCTCGTAAAAACAAGTATGCTATGGAAACAGCAAAAATGCAAATTAGCTGCCCAATGCACCACTGGGTGTAATGGTTGAGAATAGGGCTAGCGACTCATTCTCGTAAAAACGAGTATGCTAAGGAAACAGCAACAGAGAATTACTTCAGCCTAGCAGGGATAGAGAAGCTCTTTTGCTACCCAACGCACGTCTAGGTGTAACGCTTGGTAATGATGATGATGATGATGATGTTTATAGTCCTTTATAATTCATTTGAAAAATTAAATAGATTCATGACAGATCTAATAGAAAAACAAATATAATAAACATTGTACACGCAATTCGGATTCTATTTAATTTAACATTCTATTTAAGTTAACATTAAGCTTTAAACTTATAAAGTCAATTCTGAAAATAAGGGATTTTAATCATTTGTCATTGGCTCTGCTAACTTCAATTCCTCCGTTTATTTTAGTTTTGAATAAAGCATGCTAGACCGCACCCATTCATACTCCAACACAAAATAAAGTTCGGAATTAGCGAGGAAATCTTTATCTGCCCCCGTTGAGCTTTCAAATTAATTAAAATTTCAAATCGCATTTGCCCGGAGGTATGCCCCACCGTGGCATTCTTTGAAAGCAATTTAACTGATTTGGGATATTAACCAAAGGGGAAAATAAAGAAAAAAGATACTCTAAATATCAAAAATAATTAAGGAAAATTCATTCATAAAAAATAGAAAATAAAATGAAAAAAAAGATGTAAAAGAATTAATTTAAAAATAAATTTTAATCCTAACAGATTAAGATTTAAAAAGAAATTATCAGATTTAAACGTAATTCTTTTTGTCAAGTATCAAAACATATCCTTCGGTTATAAACATTTATAATCTTTTAAAAATTTATTTATTATAAGCTGCAAAGATCAAAATTATTGACATTGAAAGTTGAAGCTGCCATTTTAATGGGGCAAGGTATCTTAATGTTCCATAAGAATCTTTCGATTAGTTATAAAAGAACCAAGATTATGATGGTCAGAACACACATTTTAAGAAAATAACGTTGGCCATCAGAAATTTACCCCTAATGGCTGCCAGTTTTAAAGATGGCCGTAGAAACAAACCGGACGGAACTCCGATTAATACAATTATCTTATGGTCCAATTCTTTATGGTCCAAAAATGAAATGAATGTATTCTCATATAATTAAGCCAATTGTTTCTTGAAAATTTCAAAATGGCAATCATTTTTTCAAAATGGCGGCTCATAGATTACTTTATGTCGTGAAGTTTTCGACTATAACCTTACCTGTTTCTATGCTCTGTGTCGAGTCTTTTTAAAGAATGGAATATGTAATAGATCTCTGACGGTTCACTTTTACTTTACTAAGGAAATTAATGAACTACACTACTCGTTGAAACTCTTTAAATAAAGGCATAAATTACACTGGGTGTAATGGTTGAGAATAGGGCTAGCGACTCTTTCTCATAAAACAATTATGCTATAGAAACAGCAAAAATGCAAATTAGCTGCCCAATGCACCACCGGGCAGATTGGAGTCGTTAACTAGGGAGAGCAGCTCATCTAGGTGAAGGGTAACATCGAATGCAAAAGGCCCGGGTAAGAGCACGTGGCGAACTTGGGCTGGTGTTTACTAATTAAATATAATATTATATCCACTTGGTGAGCAGCACAAACCAAGTTTGGCACAAGGCCATTTTTAAGCGGAATGCAATGGTTTTGACTGGGATTTGAACTCACGTACTACGATTCAACACCGAGCTTTTACCAATGCTTCATTTTGCTGCCCAACTAAATATAATGTAGATAAAAGATACCGTATTTACAAACTACCAATTTTGTCACAAAGCCATTTTCAAGATGAATGCATAGATTTTGACTGGGATTTGAACTTGCATTCTACGATTCCAGAGCCTGAGCTTTTACCAATGCTCCAATTTTGCTGCCCAAGTGAATATGATATAGATAGCAGATATTATATTTACTTGGTAGTGCACCAAACCAAATTAGGCACAAGGCCATTTTACGTGTTCTAAATATCTGGGCTTTTTTAATTCAGTGTTGCCCTTCACCTAGATGAGTTTCTCTTCCGAGTTAACGAGCCCAACTGCCCGAGGCAGTTAAAGTGAATGTAATGGTTTTGGCTGGGATTAGAATTCGTGTAATATGATCCCAAAGCCCGAGCTTTTACCAATGCTCCACCGTCGCTGCCCGGTATATAACCCCAGCTCGAGCTACACTTAGCTGTGTCCTCAGATAGTTCAGAGCGTCTCCACGATTTTCTGTTCCTTTAAATGTTATATAAAGTGTTTTTATATCATGACAGATGACTTGAACTTGAATGTAATGGTTTTTGTTAGTATTTGAACTCGCGTAATATGATTCCAAAAGCCCGAGCTTTACCAATGCTCCACCTTCGCTGCCTATATATTATATATAGATAGAATATATAAATAAAAACGAACATGCAAATCTGAAGTATTTACTTTTTACATTCAGGAAAACAAGAATTTGGAATTTCTTCCATTGAGAAAAAATGTTTTTGGCAACGTGGCTTGCAAAATATGCACGAAACCGATACTCCGTGGGAGAGCGCGGACAATATCACCCACAGATGTGCCGAAGAAGAGGGTCTTAACAAAGTCCCTGACCGTCCCTCCCCAACATAAGTCAAGGTACCCCCAATACGAGATAATGGAGAATGCAGTCTTTGACAGTGATTGGGTGAACAGATTTGGGTTGGTGGAGTGTTCTTCAGTCCAGGTGTTAGTTTTGACTGGTTGGGGGTATAAAAAACATGTTCCATAAGAGAGGTGCAATAGGGAATTGTTTTTTAGTTTTTATTTTCTTTAATTTAAAGATATTGGACGAGAGTGGAAGAAAGAAAGAAAGAAAGAAAGAAAGAAAGAAAGAAAAAGAAAGAAAAAAGAAAGAAAAAAGAAAAGAAAGACAGAAAGAAAAAGAAAGAAAAAAGAATGAAAGAAAGAAAGAAAAAAAAAGAAAGAAAAGAAAAGAAAGAAAGAAAAAAGAAAGATAAAAAGATAAAAAGAAAAGAAATAAAAAAGAAAAGAAAAAAAAGAAAGATAGAACGATAAAAAGAAAAGAAAGAACGAAAAGAAAGAAAGAAAGAAATGTCCGAGTTATTTTTGGTAGAAAAAAATTTTTTTTTTCATTTAAAGATATTAGACGAGAGCTAAAGAAAAAAAAGAAAAAGAAAAAAAGAAGGAATAGAAAAGAAAAGAAAGAAAAAAAGTAGAGAAGGAAAAGAAATAAAAAATAAATTAAGAAAGAAAGAAAAAAAGAAAGAATGAAAGAAGGAAGAATTGAAAAGAATGGAAAAAAAAAAAAAATAAATAAATAAAGTAAAGAAAAATAAAACAAGGAAAATAAAGAAATTAAGAAAGAAAGAATGAAAGAAAGAAAAGAAAAGAAAGAAAGAAAGAAGGAAAAAAAGAAAGAAAGAAAGAAAAGAAACAAAGTAAAGCAAAAGAAAACAAAGAAAAGAAAGAAATTAAGAAAGAAAGAAAAAAGAAAAAAGAAAGAAATGAAAAATGAAAAGAAAGAAAGAAAGAAAGAAAGAAAAAGAAAGAAAGAAAGAAAAGGAAAAAGAAAAGAAAAGAAAGAAATAGCTGAGTCAGGGTTGTTAGAGAATAAACCATATAATATAATCTATTTATATTTTTTTCTCTAACAACCCAAACTCGGCTATTTTTTCCCCTGTCTTTTTTTTAAAACCTCCGTAAAAAAAAAAATAGCATGAAGAATAGATGTAAAGTAAAAGTGACACTTGATAAATAGATAAAAAAAACCCTTTTTTTTTAGAAAGAGAGGGGAAAACAAGTCAGTGATGTGAAAGGAAGATAAGAGAAAAGATAAGCACAAAATGGGACTCTAGAGGGGGGGAGGAAGAAGCAAAGAGAAAAGGGGAGGAGGTTGAAAAAAAGAAGCAAAAAAAGGGCAAATAGAAATTTAATGGCGGAAAATAAGATTGATTTGATTTGTTCAGATGGGGCTCGTTAACTCGGGAGAGTAGCTTATCTATGTGAAGGGTAACACCGAATGTAAAAAGCCCGGGTAAGAGCACGTAAAAATGGCCTTGTGTCAAACTTGGGTTGGTGC